>AWOL01S0055426.1:0-12410 GCA_000715115.1 Nicotiana otophora | reverse complement strand
GGGGGTCCTAAGTTTTTTAGCCTAAAGGATCACCCTGTGCAACATAAATAATACTTCGTAACTCCCTAGAGGTGGGGTGTTACTCGTATTATTCAGCAGTCACAGACTATCATCTCCTACTACCCGATTACTATCTTTAAGTTTTTACCTAAAGCGCACCAGCTCATTCTAAACCGTGCACTACCCGTCCCATGTCAATGGCCCAGGAGGAGTTTGGACCTCTATTTTGGATGGTTTCTAGACTTAGCTTAGGCTGCTCAGAAATGATAAAACTAGGCGACATACAAAACAAGTTGGACTTCATGTAAAAGCAATTAAGGGCTCAAGTTAGCCTCCACACTTAGACAACAAATGCACGCGAACAAATTTTCACATTAAACGTTAGACAATTTCAGGATTGAGGCAAATTAAAGCCATTAGGCCCTATAAGCATTGCTTCTATGTGACCTGGATTCAAACGTACAAGCAGTTTCAGATGCAAGGTGCCGTTTTAGATACAGCTTCTAAGCGACTACACAATTGCCCGATGATTACAGATTATAAGCGATTAAACCTATAGACATGTTATCTAGGTGATTTATGCAGTAGTTAGCAGTGATAACCATGGAAGATAATCAGAACTACTCTGTTTGATAATATAAGCATGCTTTCTAATAGAAACAGTGTTGAAAGTTCAAAATCAACACTTAAAAGCGAGTGGGATTACCCTATAGGCAGGATTTCTACAATTAGCGATTGAAACTGGCTTTAGCTCCTATAGGCATGTCTCCTAAGTGAGCAATTATAACAGGAGCACATTAACCAATTAAAACCCTATAGGCATGATTTCTAAAATACAGATTTGCAGAACATAAGCTAACATAACCCTAGGGTCATAGTATCTAATGAATATGCCGTAATGCAAATTAAAATATTGGTCACTTTATTTCCTATAGACATGATATCTAACAAACATGTAGAATCAGAATATGTTAAATTAATTAAACACTCAATTCCTATAGGCTGGTTATCTAACACACATCGTAGCAGAACATGTTCGAGCAAATTAAATACCTATAGGCAGGATTTCTACCCGTTTCATGCAAATATTAAAATAAACCCTTTTTCCCAATTTTAGTAATACCCCAATTGTTACTATAACATTATTTCAAGCCCAATGAGTGAAATAAATTACAGAATTACATAATAGCTATAGTGGGCCTAAGGCAGGCCCAATGTATACCTAGCCTAGATAGGCCTTCAACACAGTTTCAGAACAACCCAGAAACAATCTCCATTCACACAAAATAGCCCACATCCAGTAGCCATCAAAAGTCCCAGAGGTATTGCCATTTACACAAACCAACTGGTTTATCCAGTCGTTATGAAGAGGAGGCAAAGTTGAGCAATTAAAAAACTGTGGCAAAGAACCTTGGACCCTAGTGTGTCAGAGTTTCCAAGGGCTTCAAGAACCCAGGGCAGTGCTCACACTAGGGAGGTTGATAGGGAAGATTTAGGGGAGGAGGGCCTTGGCTTTCAGCCGGCCCAGAATTAGACTCAAAATAAGAAACAATCAATGAAAAATAGTAGTAGGTTTGGAAAATCATTTGCAAACACTATAAGATAATCACATAATGAACTCAAGAAGTAAACTAATCATTGGGCAGGGTGTCATATGATAAGAAACAAAGAGCCTAGGATTGCAAAGTCAACAAGCAAGGACATTAGACTAGTAAAACCAAGTAATGCAACCAGTGTAGAACTTAAAGGATCAGATTATACCAAACTCAGGATTACACAGTATAATACAGACAGGATTAGATATCATAGAGGGTATCAGTCAAGGAGGATTAGTTTAAAGGATAACAGGTTGTTAGAGGTACAAAATTGGACATGGCAAGAACACATAGAGTAGCAACCATAGTCATAGGAGCATACTACACTTAGAGTAAAGGTCTTAAACAAGCTAAGTCATGCTAATAACATCAATTAATTACTAGAAGTTCAGAATTAGGCAGAGAACATGGGTTAAACCATATAATCAAGGCAGAACATTTGAATTATCAACAGCACCAAACTAAACATGCTTCATTATGTCTAAATTAAATAAGTTAGGTGCAAAGACATTATTAGGTTAGCAATTATAGGCAAAATCACACATAAAGAGAGTCAAGGAAATACATTAAGTCGTGCAGTTTCAAAGAACATGCTAACATAAGAGAATAAACATTGCGAGGGTTTAGAAACTAACCAGTGATTGTTCAATAAACAAGAAAAGAACAGCAGTAAGGACCCAGAGTCTCAAATGTGTCAAGTTCTCAAGGGTTTCAAGAACCCAGGGCAGTGCTCACACCTAAGAGATGGTTAGAAAAGTAGACAAATACAGAGTAGAAACCTCAATTTTTAGTGAGAATTGTTTTTTAGTGAATTTTCCTCTATGCAAAAAAGGGGAAAGGGAATGGGTTTATATAGTGGTAAATATCAGCACATAAGTAAGGATATACAAATAATCAGGCCATAAAAGGAAATAAGAACACATAAATCAATTTAAAATCAAATTAGGAGAATAAGCCGGTAAACCCTAGTTGTTTTTAGGAAAAATAAATATCAACGGAATATACACAGAAACGGTAACATAGGATGAATATAGACACAAATAGTACTAAATGTCGGAGAATCGAACCAATTTTGGTTCGATTTGAAGAAATCTGAATACCCTAGTTTTAGGGTAAGTAAGAATCGACAGAAAATACACAGAGATTCGTACCCATAATAGAACAAAGGATGAATATAGACGAAATAGCTGAAAGGTCAAGGATTTGAACCAATTTTGGTTCGATCTTGATGAGATCTGCTTGCCATGTTTAGGCAAGCAGTATAGAAGAGTAAACAGTACCAGGGAGAGGCCGTATATGGCAAAGAATAGCCATAGATACCCACATTTTATGGGATTAGGAGAGATTTGGGGGGGGGGAGGGGACTAGGGTTCTTAGGAGGGAGAAGGGAGGTGAGGATATGAGGGCGGCAGACGGTGAGAATGAGGTTAGGGTTAGGGGGTTTGGGGTAATAAAAAGGGGGAAGTTGATGTGGGCCGACGGCCACGATTAGAAAGGAGTTGGGTCGGGTTAGGTTTGGACGGGTCGCGACCGGGTTGTGGGAGTGGGTTAATTTGATTTGGGCTGGGGGTTATTTGGGCTAGGGTATTAGGTTTTGGACCATTGCTTGGTCCGAAAAATATGTAGGATTTAGGCTAGTTTTTAAATACCCAATATTTAATAAAATAATAATTTATAAAAGTAATTAACAAATAACAAATTATTATTTGTACACTAAAATGATTAAAAATAATTACTTAATATTATAAAATATAAAAAGTTATTTTTTGCATTTGGCCTATTCAAATTGACCCTCATCGGGGCAATATCCTGACTAAGATTTTCCACTTCTTGCTCGTTTTACTGCAAACGAGTCTCCAACACAACGACCTCAACATCTTTGGCTTCCAATTCAGAGAGGCGAGCAGCAGTTTGATCCCGCTCGGCCAAAAGCTGATCCCGTTCGGAGGTAAGTTTTTCTTTTTCCCGAATCAACCTCTAGAGGCCCTCGAAAGCAAGGAAATTGGCCTGCAAAACAAGAAAGGCAAACTCAGGATATTTATTCGATCAAAAACAGGAGATATGACAAAAGAAATGAAGAATGTACCGTTGCGGCATTGTACATGGCATTGTTCAACAAGCACTCTCCTGAGAGAGCATGTATCTTTTCCCAATCTTTTTCTGAAGCCAAAGGCTTCAGATAGTTAGTAAGTTCCACCGGCCGGGATAGCAAATGGCATCTGGTGGAGACCGAGAGAATAACGCTCCTCCTCCTTTGCGAATCTTCTTAGCGGGGAGCATAATTTTGCCCCATATTTCGATGAACTGGGGACTGGGGAAGAGGAATATTTCTTCTCAGACAAATGTGGCTGGTGGAGATAATGTAGCATTTGCTGGTGGAAGAGTTAGTTAAGATGGAAATGAAGCTGATGGTGTTGAAGGGTGAGAAGCAGCTACGACAAATGCAGTGCTAGTTGTTGGTTGCTCATCAATCGAAGACGGCAGGGACCCTATACTCAGCCCACAATACCGGGCACAGTGGCTAGGACCCGAAAATGGGAGTTTTCATTTTCCACCATTTCATACTCCCCCCAGAGCACTGAGACATCATCCTCGATTGGTGTAACTAACTCAACACATTGAGTGGTATGTTGAGTTGAGGAAGGCCGTCGTCTTCTATGTAGAGAAGCTCCCTCCTCGCTAGCTTCTCCATAATCGTCAATCATCACGGTATCTATGGCCGGCCCGGGCGGAGGGCTCGTCACCAGGACTTCCAGAGATGACTCGGGGGTAGCATTTTTCTCTCTCCTATTCTTTCCCCCGGCTGCGGAGGAACGCCTTCTTTTTGGTTGCTTGTTACTCGGCCGGGGACTCCGAGAAGAAGCACTTGCTCCAGAAGCAGGCCCAGAGATGTTTGCCTATGAAAAAGCTTTCTGTAGCAACCTCGCCACATCAGCAGGATCACCCAAAACGTCCTCCTCGGGGATGACAATTGAGCCATGGGGTAGACCTATATTCAACAGGAGAGAAGAATCAGATAACTTTCTCATAAGAAAAGGTAAGGACATGATGAGTTAAACTTACTATGATTTTTGGCCTTCTACCCATATTTCAGGGATAGCTCTTTCCACGAGCGGGTTTTGGGCAAAGTATCGTCCAAATTTTTCTGAACCCATTAGTCCAAGTGTCACGACCCAAAATCTCACATGTCGTGATGACGCTTATCTCTATACTAGGCAAGCCAATGACCTCAATAAATCCCAAATTCTTTTAAGTTTGAAAACATAATAATTAGATTTTTACAGAAAATCCCACAATATCTGGTATAATTACACTCCCAAAACCCGGTGTCATTGAGTACATGAGCATCTAAATGATAATAAAGTCTGACTGATAAAAACATTGTCTGAAAATATAGAACAGTACACTAACTGAAAGGAAGAGAGTAAAGGTCAGCGGACACCAGGCAGCTACCTTGATAGTCTCCAACTGATAACACTCTGAGATCTAACAGTCGCCATATCCGGAAGCACCTTGATATGCACATGAGATGCATGGTGTAGTATGAGTACAACCAACTCAATAAGTAACAAGACTAACCTTTAGGCTGAATGTAGTGACGAGCTCAGCAGGTACAGTCCAGTAAAAAATTACAGTACAGAAATGTAAACATGCTTTCAAGTTCAACAGTTAACTTCGTACAAGTAAAATAGATCAATACTGAATAATATGAGGAATATGACATCTCGGGGGAAAACCTCGTGTACTCACGATCACAAATTAGTTGGTCACTCAGTACTTTATATGGCCAATCCAGCCCAGGAAAGTTCCATCCTGTATATATATATATATATATATATATATATATATATATATATATACACACCTCAACTGACAGTCAGTGACTCGGTACGTATAAGGCCAAATCCAACCCAGGGGTAAATTTATCCCCAAATTATAATGATTCGGACAAGATCCATGTCCATAGAAATTCATCACAAATATAAATAAGTAAGGCAAGTCCATGCCTTGGGAAGTCCATCCCGAATATGTAATCATCTACGCTCAAAATATAAATAAGTAAGGCAATTCCATGCCCTAGGAAATCCATCCCGAATATATAATCATCTACGCTCACTGTGTGGGGTACAGACTCCGGAGGGGCTCCTTCAGCCTAAGCGTGATATAAAGACGATATGGCCTGCTGTAGGCGAGCAGCCCCGATCCATATAATAATAAAGCCAATAAGGTCTGCTGCGGCGTGCAGCCCCGATCCAGAACAATAAAGCCTATAAGGCCTGCTGCGGCGTGCTGCCCAATCCCATAATAATAAAGCCTATAAGGCTTGCTGCGGCGTGCAACACCGATCCAGAACAATAAAGCCTATAAGGCCTGCTGCGGCATGCAATCTGATACCATAATAATAATAATATATATAAAGCTGATATGTCCTGCTACGGGCGAGCAGCCTCGATCCCATAAATATCCTCACAATGGATGAGCATGACTGAGTATGAAATGTATATTTTAAAATAATTAATTCAACAGCAAACGACCCTATGGGTCCCAAAATATCGGCACGTAGCCTAAACAACAACAACAACGACGACCCAGTGAAATCCCACTAGTGGGGTCTGGGGAGGGTAGTGTGTACGCAGACCTTACCCCTACCCGAGGGAGTAGAGAGGCTATTTTCGAAAGACCCTCCGCTCAAGAAGACGAAAGGACACAATATCAGTATCACCAATAGAAATTATAGGAAAAATAACATCATGGAAATGAGAAAGTAGATGCAAAGCAAACGCGATAGACAATACATAGACCCGAGACTATGGAAAACAAAAGAGTAGTAAGACACAACCTTGCCACTAGTTGACATCGACAAAATCCCTACCAGACTACTCGGCACGTAGCCTAGACATGATCTTTAATACGAGCCTCAGCTCAATTTCTCTAACACGTGGAGGGTATGCGGATAATAACATGATTCTTTAATTTTACAACTCCACAACATTTATTTAAGTCACAATTTCTATGGTGCACGCCCACACGCTCGTCACCTAGCATGTGTGTCACCTCCAACAATTGATATAACACAAAATTCAGGGATTCATACCCTCGGAACCAAGTTTAGAAATGTTACTTACCTCAAACCGCGTAATTATTTTACTCCGCTATGCCTTTGCCTCGCGAGTTGGCCTCTGAACGCCTCGAATCTAGCCATAAATAATTCGATTCAGTCAATACAATTTATAGGAATCAATTCTATATGAAAATACAATATTTTTCCATAAAATCCGAAATTTAACTCAAAAATTGCCCGTAGGGCCCACGTCTCAGAACCCGACAAAAGTTATGTAATATGAAACCACGTGCAACCACGAGTCCAACCATACCGATTTTACTAAATTCCAACATCAACTCGACCTCCAAATCCTCAAATCTTATTTTCAAATCCCTAGGTCCAAATCCCCGATTTACACCTCAAAATCATGTAATCTAGTTGGATTATTCGATGATAATTCAATATTATGGAGTAGAAATGATCACAAGTGACTTACCTCAAGATTTCCCGTGATTTCTCGCTCAAATATTGCCTCAAGACGTGTTCTTTCGTCCAAAAATGTTGAAATGAGCTAAAAAAAACAAAATTGCTCAATAAAAACACTATTCTGGTCGCTAAAAGCCCAATGTCCATCGCTAATAGTGCCAAATCTGGTCGCTAAAGGTGCGCACCAGAACCTGTTACACCAGCAATATTTATTTTCACTAAAAAGGCTCTAACTTCATCATACGAACTCGGAATTCGACGATTCTTGTTCCTATGAGTCACAAATAATAATACGAACCTAGTCCTTTAATCGAAACTCAATTCGGAGCTCATTTGTTCAATGTGATACCAATTTTGCTCGTTAAACAATTAACTCATGTTTCGCGCTAAAAACCCAATCGCGACTTGATGAAATTAGACCAAACTTTCCATATCATTCCTATAATTCATTATCAAACTCGCGGAAGTTTCGAAATCGAATTTCGATCTCTAGAACTAAAAATGGACCTTTGGAACATTACATGCTTATGCTGAAAACATCAAACTCTTCCAAAACTCATCCGAAACTCATCCGAGCCCCATGGGACCCCAACCAAGTATACTAATAAGTCCCATAATATGACACAAACTTAGTTGATGCCTCAAATAACATTGAACAACACTAAAACACGAATCGCACCACAATTTAAGCCTATTCAAAACTAATAAATTACAAATTCTACATTCGATGCCGAAACCTATCAAATCAACTTCGATTGACCTCAAATTTTGTACACAAGTCATAAATGACATAACGGAGTTGTTTCAATTCCCATAATCAGATTTAGATCCCGATATCAAAAAGTCAAGTCCCCGGTCAAACTTCCAAACTTAAATTTCTTATTTTTGCCATTTTAAGCCTAATTTAGCTACGGACCTCAAAATAAATATCCGGACACACTTCTAAGTCTTAAATCACTATATGGAGCTATTGGAACCATCAGAATTCCATTCCGGGGTCGTTTACACATAATTTATCATCCGGTCAATTATTTCAACTTAAGCTTCCAAAACAAGAATTGTTCTTTCAATTAAATCCTGAATCATTCGAAAACCAAACTTGACCACCCTCGCAAGTCATAATACACATTTCAAATCTGTTCGAGACCTTAAGCCACCAAACAGAACGTTAATTCTCAAAATGACAAGTCAGGTCGTTGTATTCTCCCCCACTTAAACATACGTTCGTCCTCGAACGTTCCAAGAGTTATTCCTAAACCTTCAAATCACTATTTCACCTTATCACGCACATACACGAGGGTTATCCCATGTCACCCTATTCCATATAGGCATGACGACACCACATAACTGAAAATTAATAATTTAGCATTAGCCCATAAACCCTGAAATCCAATTTCCAACATCAAAAAATTTCTTTTCAAGACCCGAATCTCACATCTACACTCTGTATGAGTCTTAACAAGCTGTATTAAGCCTTAGCCATAACTTCAGATGTAGTCACATGATATACCACACAACCCGCATACTCGCAATAGTTTCTAATCACAATGGCTGCTAAAACAAACAAACCTGATACCGGTATTAAACCCCATATCAAATAACACCCCATTCCAAAAACTTCGTACACTGCCGATAATGAAAGAAACACGCGAAATTTCATGACCACTTACCAGATCAACAAGTCACGGAGCTTTCCCTCGTTCAACAAGTACCATAGCCAATTATTTAAGCCGAATTCTAAATTATTCTTCCAACACGCTGTAATCAAACCTGATAGTATCCATTCTAGGTCCAATGAACTTATATCACCAAACACAACTATTCTAGCTATTCCGATGTAATCTTTCCTTTTCGGCACAGAACATTATTTAAAACCAACTCATCAAATTCTGTGAGAAGAACATATGTGTGTGCATGTGCACTTTTTTTTTCTTAATTTGCCCTGATTAGGCGATAGCATAGCATGTAGAGGAATGAAACAATTAATCAGATAAACGATCTAGGAAATAGAAATTCCACACACTGCACGGACAACTTACGTGCTAACAATAGAACCAGCATGGATAACTCACGTGCCAATAATATAATCTGCCCAGTATAGTCTCAGGCCTCCTGTCCAAATATATCATATGGGAGAATTTAAGTAGGTATACAGGTATATGATGAGTAGGATAAGATTCTCATGTTCTTGGACTGGTATAAATGACATGCTAAAGTGTAGGCATGTACAAAGTGTGCTATCGTAGCTCAAATCAAAAATCTTTCATCATTGAGGCATTTATCAAGTTCATTCAGGGATTTTAACTCCTATGTAGCCTCAATCATGGCTTAAATAGCTCACGCAATGTTACAAATATGAAAAACATTATAGCTTAAAGCTCAACAATCGATTTCAGGCTTATTATAGCCCAAACGCGATCTGAGCATGGATAAATATCCCTCTAAAAAGTCCTTAATGACTTAACCATAACACAAATTATTATCTAGTTAACTTGGCCACACCTTCACAGTCCGCGGCCCTGAAATAATTTACTTCTGAGAATTCCTTGTCCCCAAATTTGTAGAACACATGAACCACCGTAACTGATCACAACTCCAGCACTCGAATGACTAAAACATCCTTCATGCGCGATCATCCCTCTAGGAATACTTCCATAATTCTTCCATGTCACATAACAATAATTTGAATATCAACAGCCTATAAACTAGGTGAGTACCGCAATACCAATGAACACCCGTAAGTTAAAACACAATGCGCCTTCTGAAATACGCATCATTCTCAGGAATTACCGAGCAGTTATAACATTCATCTAAATGTCTAAACTGACCATGTTATCCATAATTCGACCTTCCCTTCAAAACTGAACTGCCACCTTATACATACAATTCTCAATCCCACGGGACACACCGCCTCTATTAGACCACCACACAAAAAAGTATGATAATTTCATATCAACTCTGAGTCACCGATAGAATACATACCCGATTAGTTAGAAATCTTCCATCTGCTCCCTTCCAAGAGAAAATCACAATACATAATATGTTCCTCACACCGGTAGAAAATATCCGGCTCAAACCATTGTAGAAACCATCAAGAACGCTTTGAAATCTGTTTGCACATAACCAATCTATCAAAACTAAATTCCTCTAACTCGACCAAGCCACGTAGGTTAACAAACCCAAGAATATTGCCACCAAAACATATGTAGAGCCTTACCACATCATAATTACCCTCATAAATACCACAACCGAGACACCCACTCTGAATAGACCTTATGTGGACTTAAAATTATTCTTTTACCTTTCTTATACTGCAATGTAGAATCCATAGTCATACAGAATTATCGCAAGTCCCGACACCATCAAATGCAAATCTCAGATTCTATCCATTCTTAATTGTCATATATAAATCTCGGACCCATTAGAACCTTCTAGAGAGTCACTCACTCTGCTCAAACCTAAATTGCATCGCCCAAACAGGCCAAAAGACACATGCCCCATTAGCACAACAATACTCAAAGAAGTAACCCTGCCTTAACATCACTGGTCAAATTCATATTCCATACGAGCTACATTCTTCGCAATTAATAACTTAATCATTCCATGATTTCTTTTTCATATTTTCATAAGTGCATTATATCCCGTATTTAGGAAATTTTCTTACTCGAGTCATCCTCGATCTCAGCCTATGCAGTCATAACTGCTCCACAAGTATGTCTCGGACCAAAACCTAAATTTAACCTATAACCATGAAATCGAATTGTCAATGCCAGGCTCCCCCACTTGGCTCAAAGTCATAGATCAAAACATTCAATAATTTACAATACCCATATTCAATTACTGCCATAACAACATAGTGAGATTTAACTAAATTCTTCCTAAGCTCATGGAACACAACCTATATGGTACCTCAAATCGTCTACTAAGCTCACCTTCATTCCCGTGATGGTCAGGTCCAATTTCTTGACTAATTCAAATTCAAATCTCAATACATCTACCCTAATGATAGAAAATAAGATTCTCCACACAACATTATAAATATCACACCTCTGTAGTTTATTCCGCAAGTGATAACCCGCCTGTTTAGCCTTAAACTGACATCTTTTTATACCCTTTTTACTACCGCAACTACTACATAATCACTTAACCTTCCTGAATTTGAACTCATCAACAAGACATGAAAATTTAATTTGTTCCATAATTACACCACGTGAAAGATCCTTCAACACATTCATAATTCGAGACTCTACGTCAAATCGAGACAGAAGTCAAACACCCAATAGAACTTTTTACATCTCAAGCAAACTTTTTTCCCGTCACTTTCAAACCATATGAAAACATCCCGCATTTACAATATAATTATCATATGGTCATCCAGTTGTTCATCGAGCCACAAATTCCACTCATAGGGACATTACCGGACATATAAGTCCAATTGTACAAGCTCACACAACTAAAACTACCGAGCCTAAGTTGCGGTCTAATTCTGGCCTCAAGTCCTCCAGACTGGCCCATCACCAAAACACAAAAAAATATATTTCGTACCTCGTTCATAGAATCACAAGTCGCCGATGCGCAGATGATACCGAGTGCTCACATACGCATATGAGTGAATGAAACAAATTCAAAGAGGTACGCTTGAAGCTGAATCAATATCGCACGATAAGGAAAGAAAGATGGAAAGTTTATCCTAAATGCCCTGTAGCCTCTCGAAGATAAGTATAGACGTCATCATACCGATCCGCAAGACTCTACTAGACATTTTCTCATGACTCGTGAGACTTATGTAACCTAGGGCTCTAATACCAACTTGTCATGACCCAAAATTTCACATGTCGTGATGGCGCCTATCTCGATACTAGGCAAGCCAATAACCTTAATAAATCCCAAATTCTTTTAAGTTTGAAAACATAATAATTAGATTTTTAAAGAAAATCCCACAATATCTAGTACAATTATACTCCCAAAACCCGGTGTCACTGAGTACATAAGCATCTAAATGATAATAAAGTCTGACTGATAAAAACATTGTCTGAAAATATAGAACAGTACAATAACTGAAAGGAAGAGAGTAAAGGTCAGCGGACGCCAGGCAGCTACCTTGATAGTCTCCAACTGATAACACTCTGAGATCTAACAGCCGCCGTATCCGGAAGCACCTAGATCTGTACACGAGGTGTAGGGTGTAGTATGAGTACAACCAACTCAATAAGTAACAAGATAACTTCCCTAACCACATGAGCTCGTCATCCCCGATGAGGCAGAATCCATATACGCCTTGATTT
>AWOL01S0055423.1:0-10202 GCA_000715115.1 Nicotiana otophora | reverse complement strand
GATGTACAAAGGCATACACAATGCTCACTGAAGCATACACAATGCCCCAAATATATCAAGAAGTATACACAAATCTCGGGTGATGTACAAAGGCATACACAATGCCCCAACATCATGGCTCACAGTCGTATCAAACCATCAAATCCAACACCATGGCTCACAGCCGTATCAAACCATCAAACTCAATATCACGGTTTACAGTTGTATCACACCATCAAACAACTTATAAAATAATTTTTAATATTTTTTATAAAATAATATATTCGTGGCTAGTCAAAGACCACCGATCTACCAAGCACACGTTTGTCCCAACACATAGACTAGACAAATAAAATATATTTTTTAAGATAGGTTTTAAAAAGAAAGTATCAAAGTAGGAAAAGTTCAAACGACTTTGAGCAAGAGGGTACCTATACCCGAAACCGACACAGCTGGGTAGGTAGAGAATACCTAGGGGCGTGAGACAACTCTCTCTAAGGAACTCGGCAAAATAGCCTCGTAACTTCGGGAGAAGGGGTGCCTCCTCACAAAGGGGGTCGCAGTGACCAGGCCCGGGCGACTGTTTACCAAATACACAGGTCTCCGCAAAGTCGTAAGACTATGTATGGGGGCTGACGTCTGCCCAGCCCCCCTCTTTTTAGTATCATCTTTCTAGGGATCTAATGGTCGTAGACCACCTTCTTGTGACTATGTTGAAGAATTCTTTTCCCCCTTTGAGTTCTCGAGTGAAAGGGTCCAAGACATAGAAAAATATCCAGTTTCTCTTGCAACATATCTAGTTTATCCTGAAGCAGCATTTAAAGTCACACTTACCTCGATAACAATATGTTTTCCAATCTTGTAACGTCCAAAACACCAACTGAACAACCTCCAACTCGCTCAATCTCAAAGCATTAGCTCCAATTCACTTCTTCAAGTTCTGTGAGTATTCGAAAACTCATAATCTTAAAGGAAACCAAAATGATAATTTTCAGATTGTGCCTCACGTGATCTCGACTTCCATATCAGTCCCAATGTTTCATTCATGTTGCCACAAATATCCAAGATATATCATAGGGTATGTTGTAGCATTCCAATATAAAGGACGAAAAATATCCATGTAGGGATTTAGAATTATATTATTATTTTTTTATAAATTCTCAAATAAGACCCTTAAGGGTCCACTGTCCAAAACAATTCAAATGTTTGGCTCCATGAATTCACCTGTAATGCCAAAATAAAGTAATCGCTTCTGATTACCCTATTTCATGTACGACAGGACCCGTTGGAAATACTAGATAGAATGCGCCTCAAGTGCGGAATGTAAAAAAATCCCTAACAGAACCTACATCGCTAATTTGAACCACCTCCACCACATGGAGCCACCGGACGACAATAATTCGGCGCGTGTAGACCATCAGAAGGACCCCAAACTAGTACGAGTCAGACACCAGGAGGAATTCCAAAGAAAATCTCATATGCTAACACCATCACCAACACTTCAAACTCTATACCAAAACCCAACTAGACAAGAGCAGGAAATAATGGTTGCGAGAAGAACCACACACAATGGCATGCCAACGGTGATTTTCAAGACTAGGGACTACTATGGAATCATGGTTTCGAAATGTAGGAGAACGATTGTGGGAAGATTTTTGAAGATTCGTCCCCAAATTGAAAAACATAGGTCGAGATTCCTTGAGTGATTTCCACTTAAGGGCTCGGTCAAAATCGGAGTTTTTGATAACTATATTATCTTCCTAGACTTTACAAATGATGAGGACTACAACATGGTTTGGTATAGAAGATCAGTTGATATTGAGGGAAAACAAATGTGGCTCCAGAAATAGAGTCATGATTTCAAACCAGAGGAGGACCTGCCAATAGTCCGGTGTGGGTTAACCTTCCGAGACTACCTTTCCATCTATATACATGGCATAATATGAAGTAAATTGCAAGCGAAACAGGTACTCCACTGGAAATAGATATAGCTACAAGAGGAAAAACCAGACCTAGTATGGCTAAGGTGAGATTAGAAGTTGATTTACTCAAGCCTTTGCTTACTAGTGTTTGGGTAGGGGATGAAGATGATGACTCTCCTCTGAAAGGATTTGAACAGAAATTAGAGTACGAAAATATTCCATATTATTGCAAACATTGCAAGAAGTTGGACACTCAATGATGAATTGTAGAATCTTGGAGCGAAGAAGAACAAATGAAAATAAGGAAATTGAGACTAAGGGAAATGAAACAACTACAATGGAACACAAGCAGATAAAGAAAAAATAACTGAGATTGAATTGATCAAGGCAGTAGCAAGTGACGGTGATAAACAACAACAGGGCACTCAAGACATAAGAAAAAAGATGAACAATGAAGACAAGAATGAATGTAACAAAACCAATGAGAAGGAGGAGGCCAATGTATCTGTGAACAATAGAACAAAGAAGAAGAAAGTAAGAAGTCCAAGAAAATACCAAAGAAGCCAAACAAAGTGATTTTCAAATCAGCTAGAAAGAGGATTAAGTTCAAGGAGAGATTTCTGCAAGTGCCAACCCAAAGTGTTAATGAAGATGTTGTTGATCTGAATGAAAATATGGAAAGCTCGAATGCAGAGGTGAAACAGCAGGGAGCTAACTCATCAAGGGAGAATGACAATAGAAATGATACTACAAGCTATACAGCACAAAGTAGGAGACCACAAAATACAAAAGAAGATGGTGAACAACTAAAGAAGTGGAATGATAGCATACAAAGGGTGGAGGAAATAGTATTGGATTCATCCAGTATTGGTACAGAAATTGGAAACCAAAAAGGAATTAATCTAGTGGTTGAGCTCAATAAGGGATACAATATGTTACAAGATAGAGACAATGAAAAGGAAAAAGAAGTACTAGACAGTGTGGTAGATTCATCTACAACAGAAAAACAAGCAGAAGAAGATTCGGATGATCCGG
The DNA here is from genome assembly GCA_000715115.1 of Nicotiana otophora. Taxonomy (NCBI): domain Eukaryota; kingdom Viridiplantae; phylum Streptophyta; class Magnoliopsida; order Solanales; family Solanaceae; genus Nicotiana; species Nicotiana otophora. Next base: position 7,266 of record AWOL01S0055423.1, on the reverse strand, counting down.
ATTACAAAATGACTGGAAGCTCAAATAAAAGGGATTGGTCACCAATAGGTAGAGGAAGAAGTCAACAGAGGAAAAAAGGAAGAAGAAGTAGATTCAAAGATACAAGTTATACAACTGCCCCTAAACAGAGGAAGGGGGTAACAAAACTATCATAACTTACTTTTTATGATAAGTGCGATCTTTTGGAATATCAGAGGAGTTAGGTCTAAAAAGGCCTTACATAGGTTGAAGCATCTAATAACTATCAACAAAGTAGAATTTGTAGCCATTATGGAGCCTTTTGTTAGAAAAGAAAAGATTGAAGGATACATGAACGTCCTGGGATTCCACCAATGTATCTCGAATGACAATGGCAAAATAAGGTATTTTTGGACAACAAACTATCAAATAACTGTTATAACAAATGAAGAGCAACAAATAACAATGAACATTATAGATGGAAGGGATGACCATGGAGTTTTTGTTTCTGCTGTTTATGCTAAGTATTCTTCTTCTGAAAGAAGTGAACTTTGGCATAGCTTAGAAAGGGTGAGTACAATGGTGAAGGGCCCATGGTGTATGTGAAGGGATTTCAATTCAATTTTGGATACAGATGAGAAAGGAGTCAGGCCTTACAGAATCAACAGAAGCATTGATTTCTCTAATTGTATGAACAACTGTGTGTTAACAGATGCTGGCTATGTTGGTGTGAAGTTTACATGGTGTAATAACAGAAGACCTTCAAAGAGAATCTGGAAGAGACTGGATAGGGTCATGATTAATGACCTATGGCTATAAATATTTTAGAATAATAGCGTGAGACATCTTATGAGAACAGGTTCTGATCATAGACCTCTTCTCATGAAATGTTCTAACAATCAAAAATAAGCTATTAGGTAGTTTAGATTCCAAAATTTTTCGGGCAGATCAGAATGGCTTCTAGGAGATGGTTCAGGAAGCATGGAATATGTATNCTCTAATTATATGAACAACTGTGAGTTAATAGATGCTGGCTATGTTGGTGTGAAGTTTACATGGTGTAATAACAGAAGACCTTCAAAGAGAATCTGGAAGAGACTGGATAGGGTCATGATTAATGACCTATGGCTATAAAAATTTCAGAATAATAGCGTGAGACATCTTATGAGAACAGGTTCTGATCATAGACCTCTTCTCATGAAATGCTCTAACAATCAACAAGAAGCTATTAGGTAGTTTAGATTCCAAAAATTTTGGGCAGATCAGAATGGCTTCCAGGAGATGGTTCAGGAAGCATGGAATATGCAGATCACAGGCAATCCAATGTGGATATTACAACAGAAATTGAAGGCACTCAGTAAGAAACTGAGTGTATGGTCAAGAGAAGTGATTGGTGATGTGTATTTGAAAGTTACAGAATGGGAAATAGAGGTGTAGAGATTGGAGGAGCAAGAGTTATTTAATAATGATGCCCGGACAAGACAAGAACTTAATAAGGCACATGCAGAATACGTAAGATGGTTGTCTATGCAAGAATCAATATTTAGGCAAAAGGCACAGTTGAAATGGTTTGAAGTTGGAGACTACAATAACAAATACTTTCATAGTATGATTAGGGATAGAAGTAGGAGAATGCAATTGAAAAAAATCAAGAATCCCAGAGGAAACTGGATCCAAGGAGATGAAAAGATTTCTAAAGCTGCCATCAGACATTTTAAGAAACTTTTCAACCTTAATCTAGTTAAGGAAAATAGGAGGATACTAGATTGTGTCCCTGCATTGGTGACATAAGCAGATAATGAGTTTTTGACCTCAATTCCTGAAGAGATTGAAGTAAGAGAAGCCATATTTAATATGTGCCCTAACAGCTCAGCAAGACTAGATGGATTTAGCGAATTGTTTTATCAGAGATGTTGGGAAATTGTAAAGGAAGATGTCACATGTTTTGTGAGATATTTCTTCACTGGAGGCAATATCACCAAGTACTTTAATCACACATGCCTTGCTCTGATTCCTAAAACATACTCACCTTCTAGTTTCTTAGAAATGAGACTTATAAGACTGTCCAATTTCTCTTTTAAAATAATATCCAAGATTATATCCTTGAGATTAAATCCTATGCTCCCTACGATGATATCAGAGAACCAGAATGGATTTATAAAAGGTAGATCCATCATAGAAAAGGTGTTAATGGCACAAGAAATTGTTCAAGGAATAGTTCTGCCCAACAAATGTGGTAATATGGTTATAAAATTGGATATGGCAAAGGCTTATAACAGACTGTCATGGTCTTTTCTTACTTCTGTACTCAGAAGATTTGGGTTTAATGAAGTGTGGATAGATATGATATCGAGGTTGGTTTCAGATGTATGGTACTCAATCATTATAAATGGAACTAGAAAGGGTTTCTTCACATCCTCACAAGGACTCAAGCAACGCGACCCTCTATCTCCTTCATTATTTGTATTGGCTGCTGAGGTTCTTTCTAGAATGCTCAATAACCTTCAATATGAAAGTAACTTTACTCCTTTCTCCATGAGTCCTATGGGCCCTTAGGTGAGTCATCTGTCCTATGCAGATGGCATTGTGATCTTTATAACTGGTTGAACTAAATCAGTAAGAATGGTCATGAAAGTGGTGAAGAAATACGAGGCAGATCGGGACAGTTGGTCAACCAAGACAAAAGCTTTTTCTTAACAGATCCTAAGTCATCACCATCCAGAATAAACAGAATGAGAAATGTTACATGATTCTTGAATAAAGAATTTCCATTTGTTTATCTGGGATGTCCTATATTTGTGGGGAGGAAGAGGATAGTCTACTTTGATGGATTAGTTTCTAAGATATCAAAAAGGCTCAATGGATGGTAAGGGAAGATGCTGTCACATGGAGGAAAACTAACTTTAGTTAAACATGTTTTGCAGGAAATTCCAACATACACACTTGCAGCTATGAATTCGCCAAAAGCTACTTACAAAACATTGGAAAGATACTTTGCTAATTTCTTCTAGGGAGCTACCAATGACAAGTCCAAATATCATTGGAGTTCTTGGGGTAACTTGTGCTATCCCAAAGAGGAGGGAGGTGTTGGCATCAGATGCCTGCAAGACATTGGAGACATATTCACTATCAAGAGATGGTGGAATTTCAGAACTCAACAAAACCTATGGACTAACTATCTTAGAGCAAAGTACTGCTCTAAAGGACATCCAGTGGCACTTAAATGAGCAACCAAACAATCACACATCTGTAGAGATATGATGAAGATAAGAGGGAAAATAGAAATCAACATATGTTGGATGATTAACACAGGAGATTGTAGATTTTGGTGGGACAATTGGATTGGCAAAGGACCTTTGGCCAACATATATCCAATAAACTCCAGATCTGCCAAGCTAACAGTAAAGGAGTTCATTCAAAATAGAAGATCGAACCTACAGAAACTGAGAACTGAGGGAAGCACCGCCAGACAACATGGCTCAACAAGTCCAAACAATGAATATTGGAGATCAAACCAAGGAAGACTATGCAATATGGGAACCTGCAGCAGATGGAAATTTCACCAATGCCTTAGCTTGGCAGATCACTAGAAGAAGGAGATATATAAACTCCATACTCTCAAAGGTGTAGAACAGGAATATCCTCACTAAGATCTCATTTTTAGCTTGGAAATTATTTCAGAAAAAGTTTTTTTTTCAGGAAGTGTTGATCAGATTTGGAAACCAAATGGTCTCAATGTGTGCATGTTGTTTAGTTTCCGAATGTGAGACTATACAACATACATTTGTAGAAAGCCAGCCTGTTGTTTACCTTTGGAGAAAAATTGGTGATCCATTAAGAGTTAATGGTCAAGGGAACACTATTAGAAGCTTAACAGCTCATTGGTGGGGTGTTAGGCCAAAAAAGGATGTTCACAAATACCTTTTACATATTACTCCTATTGTAATTGTATGGGAATTGTGGAAAAGTTGGTGCGCGTGTAGATATGGGACTCAGAAGAAGTTTTTGTATAGTAACATGGAACATAATATTTACTGGAATATCAAAGTAGCTTTGGGGATTACATTTGTGAACTAACGTGGCCTTGGGTTAAACTCTATGAAGACATCGAGAATATCAAACATGTTCAAAATACTTTCCCTGTAATTTGGAAGCTTCCAGAACAAGGGAATGTCAAAATGAACACTGATGGAGCTACATGAAAGGAAAACGCAAAGCAGGAATGTAACGACTCGGCCAGCCGTTTTAAAAAGTTGTAGCCCCCACTCCCTTTTTTAATGCTCATTTTGTGCTTTATAAATATTATGGAACTTGTCGGTGTAGTCGGTTCAGGTCTGGTGAGGTTTTGGAATGAATTGGAACATTTAGTTCCAAGTTTTAAAGCTTAAGTTCAAATAGTGACCGGATGTCGACTTATGTGAAAATGATCCCGGAATAGAATTTTGATGAATCCAACAGCTCCGTATGGTGATTTTGGACTTAGGTACGTGTTCGGAATTTTATTTGGAAGTTTGACCAAGAAGTTGACTTTTTGATATCGGGGTCGGAATCCAGTTCAAAAAGTTTTCATAGCTCAGCTATGTCATTTATGACTTGTGTGTAAAATTTGAGGTCAATCGGACTTGATTTGATAGGTTTCGACATCGAATGTAGAAGTTGGAAATTCTTAAGTTTTATTAAGCTTGAATTGGAGTGTGAATTGTGATTTTAGCGTTGTTTGATGTGATTTGAGATTTCAAATAAGTTTGTATGATGTTTTAGGACTTGTTGGTATTTTTTGTAGAAGTCCCGAGGGCCTCGGGTGAGTTTCAGATGGTTAACGGATCAAAAGTTAGACTTAAACAACTACTGCAACTTTCTTCTGCTGGAAATGCAAAAATCGAAGCCCAGAAATCGAGCAAGGATCGAAGCCCGGAAATCGAGCCCGTAAAATTTGGCCCAGGATCGAAGCCCAGAAATCGAGCCCAGGGTCCAAGGCCAGGGTCGAGGGCCAGGGTCGATGGCCACGATCGAAGCCATGATAGAAGGATCGGGATCGAAGGCCATGATCGAAGGCTCAGGATCGAGGGCCATGATCGAAGGCTCAAAATCGAGGGCCATGATCGAAGGCTCAGAATCGAGGGCCATGATCGAAGGCCAGAATCAAGGGCAATGATCAAAGGCCAGGATCGAGGGCCATGGTCGAGGGCCATAATCGAAGGCTCAGGATCGAAGCCATGATCGAGGGCCAGGATCGAGGCAAGACCGAGGGCTGCCTGGGCAGAATTATAAAATAGGGGACTTCGTCCCATTTGCCATTTTTGACGAATTGGAGCTTGAGGAGAGGCGATTTTTGATAGATTTTCCAGGAAAAATATTGGGGTAAGTGATTCTAATTCGTATTTGGTCAATATACACGAATATATCATTGTTTTCACCATTTAATTAGTGTTTGGAGATGGAAATTTGGGACAATTTTAGAAAATTCATAGAAACGAATTTTTGAATTTTCGGTGCCTATTCGGAGTCGGATTTGGGTAAATCTGGTATGGTTGGACTCATAATTGAATGAGTTATCGAATTTTGAGAGTTTTGCCGGATTCCGAGACGTGGGCCCTACGAGCGATGTTTGAGTTAATTTCGGATTTATATTAAAAAATGTAGTATTTTCTTATGAAATTTATTCGTATAATTTTTGTTGAATGTATCAAATTATTTTGGCTAGATTTGGGCCATTCAGAGTCGGATATTCGTGGAAAGGCATTCTTACCGATTGATTGAGCTTAGTTCGAGGTAAGTGGCTTGCCTAACTTTGTGGGGGAGAACTCCCTGTAGGATTTGTTCTGTTTTTGATATATGAACGTCGTGTACGTGAGGTGACGAGCTGGATTGATCACCATGTGTGGTATCCGGCTAGACTAGAATATCATGCCTATTTGCCTTAACTGTTTACTTGAACTACGTGCAGCATGTTTAGTTAATTTACCTGTCTTTCCTTAACTGGTACTTAGGTTGAACTGTAGAATTTCGTGCCGTAACTATTGAATTCTATTGTTTGGCTGCATATTTACTTTGGGACTACGGAATGGTATTTCGGGAGATCCCCCTATACTGCATATTTACTAGGGGACTACGGAACAGTATTTTGAGATATCCCCGTATACTACATATTTACTTTGGGACTACGGAACGGTATTCCAAGAGATCCTCCTGTACTACATATTTACTTTGGGACTACGGAACGGTATTCCGGGAGATCCCCCTATTCTGCACATTTACGTTGGGACTACGAGACGGTATCTCGGGAAATCCCCTGTTATTATCACTGTGTACTGAGCTGTTGTCTCCTATGATTTCATTCTTGTTAAATTTCAGTCTCTATTTTACCGCGGTATTTCATTCTATCTTGTGTTATTTTATATATACTAGTAGGGCCCTGATCTGACCTCTTCACTACACGAGAGGTTAGGCTCGGCACTTATTGGGTACCGATTGTGGTGTACTCATGCTACTCTTCTACACATATTTTTCGTGTGCAGATCCAGGCACTCCTTATCAACCGCACTATCAGTGAGTCGGGACAACTTTGGAGACTTCAAGGTATATCTGCCGCGTCCGCAGACCTCGGAGTCCCCTTCTACTCTTCCACATATCCATTATCTTCCGTATTTTCTTTTGATAGACTCTGATGCATAGAAATACTAGATTTTCCTCCTGTAGTTTGTGATTTACGATGTTCCGGATTTTAGGAATGTTGTGTAGTATATTGAGGACTTGGTAATTGTACATGCCAAGTGGCATGGTACTCAGTTATAGTGTTATTGCTACAGTTAGTTGTTAAATTTATGTTTTTATTTTATTTATTCCGTAAAATATTAGGCTTACCTAGTCATAGAGGCTAGGTGTCGTCACGACGTCATACGGAAGGGAAATTGGGTCATGACAGGTTGTATCATAGCTCTAGGTTCATAAGTGTCGTGAGTCACAGGCCGATTTATTAGAGTCTCGTGGATTGGTACGGAGATGTCTGTACTTATCTTCAGGAGGCGATGGAACTGTTAGGAAAATTTCACTACTTTGATTCCTTGTCGTGCGAAAATGTTTGTCTTCAAAAATTCTAAACTTCAGTATTCTATTCTCTCACAGATGGTGAGGACACGTACAGACGGATTTAATGACCAGGCACTCGCGCCCCCTGCTAGAGCCGCGAGAGGCCGGGGCCGGGGCAGAGGCCGAGGACGTCCATGTGATTCAGCTAGAGCACCTGCACGAACTGCTACAGAGGAGCCCCCAGTAGCTCCAGCTGGAGGGCAGACACCTGAGGTACCT
>AWOL01S0055421.1:755-15839 GCA_000715115.1 Nicotiana otophora | reverse complement strand
ATATATATAAATCATAGTATAATAATCAACGATTTTATCCCAACTCTCAAAAAGAAAGTTGTTTTAGCCTGATCATAGAATAATAATCAAGGATTTAATCTCTTACTACACCATATATACCAACATACTAACTTACAACATGTAACTTAGAAAATCAAAATTGCATCCAGTTTATTTATTTTTAAATATTAAAAAATAACTCAGTGCACAAAGCATCCCGTATTCATGTAAAATAATAAACTAATATAAAATAAGAAACAAACATATAAAATGATAAACTAACGTATAAAATAATAAACTAACATATAGAATAATTAACTAACATATAAAATAATAAACTAATATATAAAATAATAACCTAATATATAAAATAACAAAATTAACATATAAAATAATAATATAGAAAATGTATCAACTTAAGCAATAATATAGTAAAAATATTGATTAAATATTAATATAAAAGATATTACAATATATTTAAAGACGTTAAGCAATCAAAANTATATATATATATATATATATAAATCATAGTATAATAATCAACGATTTTATCCCAACTCTCAAAAAGAAAGTTGTTTTAGCCTGATCATAGAATAATAATCAAGGATTTAATCTCTTACTACACCATATATACCAACATACTAACTTACAACATGTAACTTAGAAAATCAAAATTGCATCCAGTTTATTTATTTTTAAATATTAAAAAATAACTCAGTGCACAAAGCATCCCGTATTCATGTAAAATAATAAACTAATATAAAATAAGAAACAAACATATAAAATGATAAACTAACGTATAAAATAATAAACTAACATATAGAATAATTAACTAACATATAAAATAATAAACTAATATATAAAATAATAACCTAATATATAAAATAACAAAATTAACATATAAAATAATAATATAGAAAATGTATCAACTTAAGCAATAATATAGTAAAAATATTGATTAAATATTAATATAAAAGATATTACAATATATTTAAAGACGTTAAGCAATCAAAAAGAAAAATACTTTAATTAATATTGTTCAATTTACAGACATCGTCATGTAGGTTCCCCCTGTGCATCCCGAATCTTCATCTCGAGAGCTAATATTGCTACAGGGCAAACATATGTCTTCATACATTTGGGATGGGCAGTTTTTGTCCCAAACATTCCGCCTCAGACGTATAGACGATATGTGTGAGTTCATTAGGGATCACCCACTCCATCCCCGTATAGTAAGATGCCTTCAGGATACGGGTTTCTACAGGATCATAGAGATATCCCGGTTGCAGTTCGACTGGGCGTTGATCACGGCTATGATAGAGCGATGGCGACCAGAGACGCACACGTTTCATCTACCCATCGGTGAGGCTACCATCACGCTTGAGGACGTGGAGGTTCTATTCGGATTTCCGGTTGATGGATTACCTGTAGCTTACCCGCATGCTCTTAGAGACAATAGGGTAGTGCATTAACTGCATATGTTGCAGCGACTCGCCGGTTTCCAGCCAGCGAAGGAGACTACATTAAGTGGGGCGAGTCGATTGCAGCTGATGCCCGTCTGGCAGCATCTGGAGGCGATAGATGCGGAGATTACAGATGCTTATCGACGGAGAATATCGACCGGCACATAAGATTGTTGTTGCTACTGATGTTTGGTGGTGTAATGTTCTCGAGCACTTCGGGAAACCTAGTCAGCTTGAGATGTTACATCATATGGAGCAGCTAGATGATTTACATGGTTACAGCTATTCTAGGTTATCTGTATATGCATATGTGTCGGGCGTGCATGGGCACCCAGAGAGACGTTACCGAATTTTTACCGCTGCTGCAGGTGAAAACATAGATAATTCTTTTCATGTTAATGCGAGCTTAACGGACGATTGAGGTATCTTTATGGTTGGCGTTGTATGAGCTTGAGAAGAATTTTTGTTGTACTGACTATAGTAATAGTGTATGGGTATTGTGAGTTATAGAGTGTTTTAATTTATGGCTTTGAGCCAAGTGGGGAAGCCTGCTATTGACAATTTGATTTTATGGTTATGTGTTAAATTTTAATTTTGGTCTGAGGTATACTTGTGGATTAGTTATGACTTGCAGAGGTTGAGTTCGAGAGTGACTCGAGTAAGGAAATTTCTGGATGCGGGTTATGACCCTTTAGGAGTATATGAAAATCATGGGAATCATAAAATAATTGAGTGGTTATTCGCGAAGGATGTAGTGTACACAGAGTATGAATTTGATCGGTGGTATTAAGGCAGTGTTACTTCTTTGGGTGTTGTTGTGCTAATGGAGCACAGGTCGTTCCGTCCATTTGGTCGGTTTAATTGAGATTTGAGTAGAGTGGGTGACTCTCGAGAATGGTTCTAATGGATTCAAGAATATGTAGCGATTTGGAATTTTCAAGAATTGTATATGGCTAGAAACTGAGAATTACATTGGATAGTGTCGAGACTTGTGGCTTTTTTATACCATTGTGGATTATGCATTTCAGCATCAAGAAGGTGAAGAAAACAGTTTTAGGTTCATATAAGGTCTCTTTAGAGTGGGTGTCTCGGTTGTGGTGCCTTGGGTGCTTAAGAGGGAAGTCAGCGACTTATGGGCCTTATGGCATTGTGGTTTTATACTAGGGTCTCTTGCATGGTGAATTTTGGTTAAGGATCGTGGTGTTATAGCAAGGAGAAGTATCAATTTGAAGGCAATTTGGAAGGGACTTGGAGAAATAGGAAAGCGTGGTGGTTGGTTGGATCAACACAGTAACGGGTATAATCGGTTCTTTAGGTACTTATGATGTGGCTAGTCTCCACAGGTGTTTCGTGGAAATGCTCTTGGGTTTTGGCGACCTGCGTGGTTGGGTTGAGTTAGAGAGATTCGGTTATGATAGCTTGGTTGTGTGCAAATGGGTTTCAAAGAGTTCTCAATAATTTTTACCACGGTTCGAGGAGTATATTTCCTACCGGCGTGAGGGATATGTTGCGTATTGGGATTTTCTCCGGGGTGAGATCAAATGGAAGGTTTCTGACTGATTGGGTATGTATTCTGCTTGGGTCTCAGAGTTGATTATGAGATTCTTGTACTCTTCACAGGATGGCATGGTAGATACAGTGCTGTGTGGGATTGAGATTTGCATGTGCAGGGTCACAGGTAAGTTTGGAAGGGAAGGGCATAGATTGTAGGCAGCATGGACGATTTCGGATGACTAGGTAACTGATGTTACTAATCGGTATGGCTTGATGAGAGTATACATTTCAAAAGGGGCAGTATGTTTTGATTTATGGATACTTCATTGGTAATGCGGCACTTTCCTAGTTGATCGACTACTGATAATCAAATTTTGCTTTGTGGCACGAGAGCATTATAGAAGTATTCCTCGTGGGATGATCGTGTATGGGAGATATGTTAGACATTCGGGCGGTGGAGTTGGGATAAAATATGGTGATTCGTGTGTTCTATGGATTTGGAGATTGGGAGTTCTCAGGAGCAGGTTGTTTCATGGTTGTGGACTATGAAGTTGTGGCCGAAGCTAGCCAAATGTTAGTATGTGTTATGATTCAGCCATTGTGGACTTTCAAAGGTTATTTATCTATCTGTGGGTGACTAGAGGTGATTTGGGGGTCCATTGATAGGCCCAATTAGGATGTGAATTCTATACCGAGCCAGATTGGTTGGCTCCATACTGCTGTTGTTGAGGGATGTGTCATTCGGTTGTTGTTGCGCTTATTCGGGTTTTGAGATGATCTGTGAGTTATTCGTCTATGCTACGAGGAGTTGTGATTCGTTGGTTATATGCACATATGGTGCGGTTCTATTGGGGCCTTATAGCAAAATTTGAGCGAGAAGAGTATTGGGTATTGCTTGATTGATGGAGTATTGGTTATGTTCTTTCGGGTTTTGTGTGGCATTGTGTCATTTTCTTCTCCGTGGTCATGGTAATGCACTTTGAGTACTTGATGTTAAATTGCGCATGGTTGTTGATTTTTAGTAGGGTGGCTTATGGTATTTCATATGGACCAGTATTTGGATAGGGTCGTGCATGGCGGCAGAGTTATGTTGAGATATGATCCTTTGTATTAGATTCATATGTTATGGTTCTACGGTGTGATGGGTTTTTAGCATTGCGTTGGGGTGGCACCCGTCGAGCTTGCGAGACGGTTCTCTTATTTGAGTCATGTTTGTGATTGAGTACATTTGGAATGTTGCTAATGTCACGACCCAAAATCTAACCATGGTCGTGATGGCGCCTATCGTGTTACAAGGCAAGCCTATTTCTCAAAATATTACTACTAAATCGATTATAAGAATTTAATAAAACATTTCCAACATTTGAATTTATCATAAATTAAATCAACTCTAAATATAATTATAGAAAATACGAAAACGAGCCCCAAACATCGGGGTGTCACTAAGTCATGAACATCTAAAACTATGAACTAAGATATACAAACTGTCTAACTGTCCAAAAGAAGAAATGACAAGAGGAGTAACAAGGTCCTGCGGATGCTAGCAGCTACCTTGCAATCTCCATAGATAGCCGACTTGAACTCAACGATCGCCACGCTCTAACTCACCTGGACCAACACATAAAGTGCAGGGTGTAGTATGAGTACAACTGACTCAGTAGTAACAGAAATAACTAAGGAACTGAGCAGTAGTGACGAGCTAAGCAGAATAATCCAATTATTATTTCCACAATTAAATAGAAACAGAAGTAGACAAGTAAGTTCATAAATCAGTAAGACTACAAGGAAAATTAACAGGTAAATACAGCAACAACAAAAGTAAATGCAACCTCACAGCAATGTCACTCCATCACTCAGCACTCGCACTCAGCACTCAACGCTCAAAACTCTGCGCTCACTGAGGGTGTGTACAGACTCTGGAGGGGCTCCCAAAGCCCAAGCGCTAAGCACGGATAACTCACTATCATCATATCAATACCTGGATCCGCACGGTCAACTCACGTGCTATGTGGACATCTCACGCGCTATGGTATCAATACCTGAACCCGCACGGTCAACTCACGTGCTATGCGGACAACTCATGCGCTATGGTATTAATAACCTCACAACCAGGCCCTCGGCCTCACTCAATCATGTACCTCACTAGCCACACCATCATCAACAAATAAGGGAGCACAACCCACATCCAGTATCACAGCATATTAGCAAATAATAGAGACTGAGGTAAACATGTACAATAATTTCTATGACTGAGTATAAATAATGTGAGCATGAATAAAGCCTAAGTATGATCTCTAACATGATGGCAGACAAGTTCAACAACAAGTAACTACGTAAACACAGATGATGGCCATGAGGTCTCATGGGACGGACCAAGTCCCAATCCCTCGGGGTATACACCCACTCTCCCATCACCTAGCATGGGTATCACCTCCAAACAGTCACACGATATCAAATTCTCTGGGTTTGTACCCTCAAAACCAGAGTTAAAATTGTTACTTACCTCAACATCGTAAAATCCTACTCCGGGATGCCCTCGTCTCTGGACTCGGTCTCCAAAAGTTTCGAATCTAATCAAAATCAGAATACTACTATCAACATGTGCTAAAGAATCGAATTCCACAATAAAAACTACAAAATATGCCAAAAATCCGAAATCGGCCAAAACCCGGCCCCTGGGCCCACATCTCGGAACTAATCAAAAATGGATGAATCAAAACCCTCATCCTCTCCCGAGTCTAACCATATAAAATTCATCAAAATCGGACTCCGTTTGGTCTCTCAAATCCTCACTTAAACTCTCTAAAACTCAAACCCTAACTCCCTTAATTTTATTTTGAAATCATCAATCAAATCCAAAATATGAAGATGGATTCATGAAATATAACCAAAACCGAGTATAGAACACTTACCCCAATCCCTATGGTGAAAATCGCCTCCATCCGAGCTCCCCAACTCAAAATATGACCGAATGAACAAACCCTTGCTTTATATATTTTTCTACCAATTATTCTGCCTCGTTTCTCATGCCAAACGACCCCACAACTCACTTTTTATGCCTCCAATGGATTCTTTGTAACATTCTAGTCAAGTTAGGCTTTTGAATCACTCCATTCGACCTTAAAATGAAGGAGATATGTTGGTTTCAATATTTGCAAATAGTGTAGATTTTTAAATACGCCGTCAGTGGCAATTTCGTAAATAATCTGAAACATCTTGCAACCTAATTCTTAATAAGATGACCATAAACTCCTCATACGATATCCAAATTCGACAATTATGTTTGCTACGGGTCCATAATTACGATACGGATATAATGCTTCAATCAATAAAGAAATCGGAGCTCATTCGTTCAATATGATATCATTTATGCTTGAAGAAACGGCGTCGAAACATAAGAAAAACTAGCGCAACACAACCCAAACCTATCAGAAACTCACCCGAGGCCCTCGGAACCTCAACCAATAATTCCAACAAGTCATATATCACTACCCGAACTTAGTCGAAACTTCAGAACACCTAAAACAACACCAAAACACCAAATCAACCTCGGATTCAAGCCTAAGAACTTCTAAACTTCCAACTTTCGCCAATTGACGCCTAATTCTACCACGGACCTCCAAATTACATTCCGGACACAATCCTAAGTCTAAAAGCACCCAACGAAGCTAATCGAATCATAAAAATCCCAATCCGAATTCGTTTACTCATAATTCAACTTCCGGTTGACTTTTCTAACTTAGCTTTCTAACTAAGAGACTAAGTGTTCATTTCACTCAAAAACTACTCCAAACCCAAATCTACCGACTCGATACAACTCAACACAGCTGAACAACACATAAATAAGCATAGATGGGGGAAATGGGGCTATAACTCTCAGAACAAATGACCGGGTCGTTACATCCTCCACGTCTTAAACAAACGTTTGTCCATGAACGAGCTAAAGGTTGTTCTCAAAACCATCAAACAACCACATAACCTTACCTTGCACATACCCGGGGGTGATCCCATGCCACCCCTATCCAATATAGGTCCGATAACACAACATAAGTGAAATTTCTGAATTCAACCAAACCCACCAGCCTTGGAATCAATTGTTTTTTTTACTCATCTGAAATTTCTTATAAAGAATATGAATCCTGCAACCTACACACTGTAGAACTCATTACCTCGTACACATCCAAAGAATTAATCATACCCATTACCATGCCGATCCAACTTACTACCAAGATATCCTATCTATCCAAGTCCCTTCTGAATTACCTTCAAATTGATACTTCGCCTCGCCATAACACCACAATCCTCAACCCAGACTCACAACACGAGACCCAAGCATAAAACCACACCGCCCTAAGGCTCATAAGCTGCTGAATACTCTCTTAAATATCCCCAAAAGTACCATAAGCACGCGCTCACACAATCAACACCTCAGTGCTCAAGCTATAGTCAAATCCCAGCCTAGAGTGCTCCAGACTGGCCCTCATCAACACACAAAAATCACATCTCACACCTCATCTAGGGAATCACAAGCCGTCTAGGCACAACTAATACCGAGCGCACATGTGCGCATACGAATGCGTGGAAGAAATTCAAGGAGTTATGTTCCAAGCTGAATTAATTCCGCACGATAGAATACAAGAAAGTGAAATTTTCCTAAGGGTTCTGTAGCCTCTTGAAGAAAAATACAGACGTCTCTGTACCGATCCGAAAGACTCTACTAAACGCGCTCATGACTCATGAGACTTATGTAACCTAGAGCTCTGATACCAACTTGTCACAACCCAAAATCTAACCATGGTCGTGATGGCGCCTATCGTGTTACAAGGCAAGCCTATTTCCCAAAATATTACTACTAAATCGATTATAAGAATTTAATAAAATATTTCCAATATTTGAATTCTTCATAAACTAAATCAACTCTAAATATAATTATAAAAAATACGAAAATGATCCCCAAACATCGGGGTGTCACTAAGGTATGAGCATCTAAAACTATGAACTAAGATATATAAACTATCTAATTGTCCAAAAGAAGAAATGACAAGAGGAGTAACAAGGTCCTGCAGACGCTAGCAGCTACCTTGCAATCTCCACAGATAGCCGGCCTGAACTCAACGATCGCCGCGCTTTAACTTACCTGGATCTGCACATAAAGTGCATGGTGTAGTATGAGTACAACCGACTCAGTAGTAACAGAAATAACTAAGGAACTGAGCAGTAGTGACGAGCTAAGCAGAATAATCCAATTATTATTTCCACAATTAAGTACAAACAGAAGTAGACAGGTAATTTCATAAATCAGTAAGACTACAAGGAATATTAACAGGTAAATGCAGCAACAGCAAAAGTAAACGCAACCTCACAGCAATGTCACTCCATCATTCAGCACTCACACTCAGCACTCAACGCTCAACACTGTGCGCTCACTGGGGGTATGTACAGACTCCGGAGGGGCTCCTAAAGCCCAAGCGCTAAGCACGGACAATTCACGTGCCATCATATCAATACCTAGATCCACACGGTCAACTCATATGCTACGCGGATAACTCACGCGCTATGGTATCAATACCTGGAACAACACGGTCAACTCACATGCTACGCGGACAACTCACGCGCTATGGTATTAATATCCTCACAACCAAGCCCTCAGCCTCACTCAGACATGTACCTCATTAGCCTCACCATCATCAATAAATAAGGGAACACAACCCACATCAAGTATCATAGCATATTAGCAAATAATAGTGACTGAGGTAAATATGTGCATTAATTTCTATGATTGAGTACAAATATTGTGAGCATGAATAAATCCTAAGCATGATCTCTAACATGAATGCAGACAAGTTCAATAACAAGTAACTACGTAAACACAGATGATCGCCATGAGGCCTCACGGGACGGACCAAGTCTCAATTCCTCGAGGTATACACCCACACTCCCATCACCTAGCGTGAGTATCACCTCCAAACACTCACACGATATCAAATTCTCCGGGTTTATACCCTCAAAGCCAGAGTTAAAACTGTTACTTACCTCAACATCGTAAAATCCTACTCCGGAAAACCCTTGTCTCTGGACTCGGTCTCGAAAAGTTCCGAATCTAACCAAAATCAGAATACTACTATCAACATGTGCTAAAGAATCGAATTCCACAATAAAAACTACAAAATATGCAAATAATCCGAAATCGGCCAAAACCCGGCCCCTGGGTCCACCTCTCAGAACTAGTTAAAAAGGGAAGAATCAAAACCCTCGTCCTCTCCTGAGTCTAACCATATAAAATTCATCAAAATCGGACTCCGTTTGGTCCCTCAAATCCTCACTTAAACTCTCCAAAACTCAAACCCTAACTCCCTAAATTGTATTTTGAAATCATCAATCAAATCCCAAAAACGAAGATGGATTCATGAAATATAACTAAAACCGAGTATAGAATACTTATCCCAATCCCTATGGTGAAAATTGCCTCCATCCGAGCTTCCCAACTGAAAATATAACCGAATGAACAAACCCTTATTTTATAAATTTTTCTGCCAATTATTCTTTCTCGTTTCTCATGGCAAACGACCCCGAAACTCGCTTTTTATGCCTCCAATGGATTCATTGTGAAATTTCAGTCAAGTTAGGCTTTTGGATCACTGAATTTGACCCTATAATGAAGGAGATATGTTGGTTTCAATATTTGCAAATAGTGCAGATTTTAAAATACGCCATCAGTGGCAATTTCGCAAATACTCTGAAAAACATGGCAACCTAATTCTTAGTAAATTGACCATAAATTTCTCATACGATGTCCAACTTCGATGATTATTTTTGCTACGGGTCCGTAATTACGATACGGATCTAATGCTTCAATTAAAAAAGAAACCGGAGCTCATTTGTTCAATATGATATCATTTATGCTTGAAGAAACGACGTCGAAACATAAGAAAAACTAGCGCAACACACAACCCAAACCTATCCGAAACTCACCCGAGGCCCTCAGGACCTCAACCAATAATTTTAAAAGGTAATATATCACTACCCGAAATTAGTCGAACCTTCAGAACACCCAAAACAACACTAAAACACCAAATCAACCTCGGATTCAAGCCTAAGAACTTTTAAACTTCCAACTTTCGCCAACTGAAGCCTAATTCTACCACAGACCTCCAAATTACATTCCAGACACACTCCTAAGTCTAAAATCACCCAACGAAGCTAATCGAATCATAAAAATCCAAATCCGAATTCTTTTACTCATAAGTCAACTTCCGGTTACCTTTTCTAACTTAGCTTTCTAACTAGGAGACTAAGTGTTCATTTCACTCCAAAACTACTCCGAACCCAAGTCTACCGACTCAATACAACTCAACATAGCTGAACAACACATAAATAAGCATAGATGGGGGAAATGGGGCTATAACTCTCAGAACGAACGACCGGGTCGTTACATCCTCCCCGTCTTAAACAAACGTTCGTCCACGAACGAGCTAAGAGTTGTTCTCAAAACCATCAAACCACCGCATAACCTTACCTTGCGTATACCCGGGGGTGATCCCATGCCACCCCTATCCAATGTAGGTCCGATAACACAACATAAGTGAAATATCTGAATTCAACCAAACCCACCAGACTTGGAATCAATTGTTTTTTACTCATCTGACATTTCTTATAAAGATTCTGAATCCCGCAACCTACACACTATAGAACTCATTACCTCATACACACCCAAAGAACTAATCATACCCATTACCATACCGATCTAACCTGCTACCAGGATGTCCTATCTATCCGAGTCCCTTCTGAATTACCTTCAAATTGATACTTCTCCCCGCCATAACACCACAAGCCTCAACCTAGACTCACCACACGAGACCCAAGCATAAAACCACACCGCCCTAAGGCTCATAAGCCGTTGAATACTCTCTTAAATATCCCCAAAAGTACAACAAGCACGCGCTCACACAATCAACACCTCAGTGCTCAAGCTATAGTCAAATCCCGGCCTAGAGTCCTCCAGACTGGCCCAACATCAACACACAAATATCACATCTCGCACCTCATCCAGGGAATCACAAGCCGTCTAGACACAACTGATACCTAGCACTCATGTGCGCATACGAATGCGTGAAAAAAATTAAAGGAGTTATGTCCCAAGCTGAATCAATTCCGCACGGTAAAATACAAGAAAGTGAAATTTTCCTAAGGGTTTTGTAGCCTCTTGATGATAAGTACAGACGTCTCCGTACCGATACGAAAGACTCTACTAACCCGCTCATGACTCGTGAGACGTATGTAACCTAGAGCTCTGATACTAACTTGTCACGACCCAAAATCTAACCATGGTCGTGATGGCGCCTATCGTGTTACAAGGCAAGCCTATTTCCCAAAATATTACTACTAAATTGATTATAAGAATTTAATAAAATATTTCCAACATTTGAATTCTTCATAAACTAAATCAACTCTAAATATAATTATAGCAAATACGGAAACGATCCCCAAACATCGGGGTGTCACTAAGTCATGAGCATCTAAAACTATGAACTAAGATATATAAACTGTCTAACTGTCGAAAAGAAGAAATGACAAGAGGAGTAACAAGGTCCTGCAGACGCTAGCAGCTACCTTGCAATCTCCACAGATAGCCGGCCTGAACTCAACGATCGCCGCGCTTTAACTCACCTGGATCTGCACATAAAGTGCATGGTGTAATATGAGTACAACCGACTCAGTAGTAACAGAAATAACTAAGGAACTGAGCAGTAGTGACGAGCTAAGCAAAATAATCCAATTATTATTTCCACAATTAAGTACAAACAGAAGTAGACAGGTAATTTCATAAATCAGTAAGCCTACAAGGAATATTAACAGGTAAATGCCGCAACAGCAAAAGTAAACGCAACCTCACAGCAATGTCACTCCATCATTCAGCACTCACACTCAGCACTCAACGCTCAACACTGTGCGCTCACTGGGGGTGTGTACAGACTCCGGAGGGGCTCCCAAAGCCGAAGCGCTAAGCACGGTCAACTCACGTGCCATCATATCAATACCTGGATCCGCATGGTCAACTCATGTGCTACGCGGATAACTCACGCGCTATGGTATCAATACCTGGACCCGCATGATCAACTCACGTGCTACGCGGAAAACTCACGCACTGTGGTATTAATATCCTCACAACCAGGCCCTCAACCTCACTCAGTCATGTACCTCTCTAGCCTCACCATCATCAACAAATAAGGGAACACAACCCATATCAAGTATCACAGCATATTAGCAAATAATAGTGACTGAGGTAAACATGTACAATAATTTCTATGACTGAGTAAAAATAATGTGAGCATGAATAAAGCCTAAGCATGATCTCTAACATGAAGGCAGATAAGTTCAACAACAAGTAACTACGTAAATACAGATGATGGCCATGAGGCCTCACGGGACGGACCAAGTCTCAATCCCTAGAGGTATACACCCACAGTCCCGTTACCTAGCATGGGTATCACCTCCAAACAGTCACACGATATCAAATTCTCTGGGTTTATACCCTCAAAGCCAGAGTTAAAACTGTTACTTACCTCAATATCATAAAATCTTACTCCGGGATGCCCTCGTCTCTGGATTCGGTCTCCAAAAGTTCCGAATCTAACCAAAATCAGAATACTACTATCAACATGTGCTAAAGAATTGAATTCCACAATAAAAACTACAAAATATGCCAAAAATCCAAAATCGGCCAAAACCAGGCTCTCGGGTCTACATCTCAAAACTAGTCAAAAATGACAGAATCAAAACCCTCGTCCTCTCCCGAGTCTAACCATATAAAATTCATCAAAATCGAACTCTGTTTGGTCCCTCAAATCCTCACTTAAACTCTCCAAAACTCAAACCCTAACTCCCTCAATTTTATTTTGAAATCATCAATCAAATCCCAAAAACGAAGATGGATTCATGAAATATCATCAAAGCCGAGTATAGAACACTTACTCCAATCCCTATGGTGAAACTCGTCTCCATCCAAACTCCCCAACTCAAAATATGACCGAATGAACAAACCCTTATTTTATATATTTTTCTGCCAATTATTCTCCCCTGTTTCTCATGGCAAACGACCTCGAAACTCGCTTTTTATTCTTCCAATGGATTCCTTGTGAAATGCTAGTCAAGTTAGGCTTTTGAATCACTCAATCTGACCTTATAATGAAGGAGATATGTTGGTTTCAATATTTGACAATAGTGCAGATTTTTAAATACGCCATTAGTGGCAATTACGTAAATAATTTGAAAAATCTGGCAACCTAATTCTTAGTAAAAGGACCATAAAATCCTCATACGATGCCCAAATTTGACGAGTCTTTTTGCTACAGGTCCGTAATTACGATACAGATCTAATGCTTCAATCAAAAAAGAAATCGGAGCTCATTCTTTCAATATGATATCATTTATGCTTGAAATAATGGCGTCGAAACATAAGAAAACCTAGCGCAACACAACCCAAACCTATTCGAAACTCACCCGAGGCCCTCGGGACCTCAACCAATAATTCCAACAAGTCATATATCACTACCCGAACTTAGTCGAACCTTCAGAACACCCAAAACAATACCAAAACACCAAATCAACCTCGGATTCAAGCCTAAGAACTTTTAAACTTCCAACTTTCGCCAATTGAAGACTAATTCTACCACAGGCCTCCAAATTACATTCCGGACACACTCCTAAGTCTAAAATCATCCAACGAAGTTAATCGAATCATAAAAATCCAAATCCGAATTCGTTTACTCATAAGTCAACTTCCGGTTGACTTTTCTAACTTAGCTTTCTAACTAAGAGACTAATTATGCATTTCACTCCAAAACTATTCCGAACCCAAATCTACCAACTCGATACAACTAAACACAACTGAACAACATATAAATAAGCATAGATGGGGGAAATGGGGCTATAACTCTCAGAACGAACGACCGGGTCGTTACAGCTTATTGGTGCACAGATTGCACGGGTGGTGTATTTAGTTAGTATTTGTGTGGCATGTTAGTAGAGTAGCCGGTATTTGATAAGAGGAAGTCACCGGATCTAGAATAGGTGCTATTAGATTTGATTGTGGTATATTTGGAAGGATAATATCGAAAGTCGGCTTAGAAATTTGCTATAGTTCTTTTCAAATGAGAGGGAATTCCATGACTGGTTGATCTGATGAATGGTTATGAGTTCTGCATGTTTCTTTCATCATTGGTAAT
This sequence comes from Nicotiana otophora, assembly GCA_000715115.1. Lineage (NCBI taxonomy): Eukaryota > Viridiplantae > Streptophyta > Magnoliopsida > Solanales > Solanaceae > Nicotiana > Nicotiana otophora. Next base: position 1,657 of record AWOL01S0055421.1, on the reverse strand, counting down.
GTAGGAAGGTTATAGAATGGAGTCTTGTTTGATATGAGGTTTACTACCGGCATTGGGTTGTTTTGAGCAGCTATTAACAACAACAACAACAACAACCCAGTAGAATCCCATTAATGGGGTCTGGGGAGGGTAGTATGTACGCAGACCTTACCCCTACCCCGAAGGAGTAGAGAGGCTGTTTCCGAAAGACCCTCGGCTTAAAAAAAAAAAAATAATAAAAAAATAAAAAAATAAAAAAATAAATAAATAATAATAATAATAAAGATACCATGGAATTCATAATAAAGATGCAAAGCAAAGGGAGAGGGTAGATAAAGGGAAGGGAGGGGAGGGGAGACAATATTAGTACCGCCACAACAATCATAAGAAAGATAAGAGCACAGTAAAATTCAGAGGAAGGATGCAAAGCAAAGCGATAACTAGTAAATAGGACACACACTAAAAGCGAAATAGTAAGTCACAGTATTGACACTAGCTATCTTAGACAAAACCCCTAAATGGATAGTCCCACAATAGTACGAAGTAAGGCAGGACTCAACTACCTCCTAACCTACAACCCTAATACTCGACCTCCACATCTTCCTATCAAGTGTCATGTCCTCAGAAATCTGGAGTTTCGCCATATCCTGTCTGATCACCTCTCCCCAATACTTCTTAGGCCGCCCTCTACCTCTTCTCATGCCTTCCACCACTAGCTGCTCACACCTCCGTACCGGAGCATCTGGGCTTCTCCTCTGAACATGTCCGAACCATCTAAGCCTCGCTTCCCGCATCTTGTCATCAATGGGAGCCACATGCACCTTCTCCCGAATATCATCATTCCTAATCTTATCTATCCTAGTGTGCCCGCACATCCACCGCAACATCCTCATTTCTGCTACTTTCATCTTCTGGATATGTGA
>AWOL01S0055419.1:9374-19832 GCA_000715115.1 Nicotiana otophora | reverse complement strand
CGATTGTAGCTAGTGATTGCCCGGGTCGGTGTGTGATCACCAAAGGTGAAGTAACCCTTCAGATGCTCTCTCTGCCCATTCCAAATACCCCCGACTGGTTCTGCCGGGTAAGGCCAGGAGCTGGTTTGGGGAATCACAGGGTCTTACTTATTCCGGGGGGACTTGATTCTAAAATGGAATGATTGATAGAATTGATATTTCATAGAAGAATGACCGAGACCATAAAATACTTTCACACCCGCACATGTGGCTGAATATATAAGGAAGTTCACACACCCTGGAAAAATCCATCATGTATCCCTGGCTTGCCAGCTTGATCGCTTGTCTTATTTACCGTTTTCTTAGCGGGTGGTTTATGTCTGGTCCTTTTGGGTCGCCTGACCTAGGCTGATGGCACTTCGTAATGGTTTTTATGGAGTCGAGTGGCTCTCTAAGGCTTCTATGTACTCGTACCTGCCACCAAAACATCATTAAGGATTTAGTGAACGTATTGAAACTTAGTAACACAAGACAAATCACTGAATGGTTATTGGCTCTACTGGAGGAGTCTGAAATCAACAACATATAACTGCTTGGGCATTGAGTGTTCCGCTGCTTGTGGAAGTATGTGAGAGGATCGATGCTGAGCAGAAGTGGGGTTAAAGAAGCCAACAACGCATCCCCCTTTACTTAGTAGGTCTTGAAAGGCTGGACAGTTTGTTTTCCTTTCCTGTCCAGTATTTTCAATCCAAGCCGAAATAGGAAAAGCCGCAAGCACCACTAGGCTTGGTCGTCGGTTGAACGTCAGTAGGGTCCGATATTCATTCCTTACTCAAATAGGAAGGTGGGAATCTCAATCTAGTAGCGTGGTCGAGATCAAGCCTTTGCTTATCCATGGGGTTTTAGTTTTGGTTACAAGAAGCACTTCTTTGCTCGCTTGTAGTGCCTCGACTCGACTTTCCGCTGTAGAGTTGAGTGAGTGACGAGAGCTGAAGCCGAGGTTCCTTGCTACGCTCCATAGATGTTCATACGATTCTTGTGGATTTTGGGTGTGTTTGAATTCAACCTCTCGTTAGGTATTCACTGAAGGATTGTCTTCCTTCTCAAGCCTCTCTACCATACCCTTAGAAAGTGACAATGGATGACTTCTACTAAATGGAAGATCTTTTCAAACTAGTTGATAGTTGTTCCCTGGTTGCACCCCACAATGGGTTCTAATTTACTAAATCACATATTTCTATTTTCAGAACATCACATGTAGTGCTTTTGGGGGAGAATAACTCGGCGCGGGGCCTCCCATTAGAGGTCAAGTGATGGTTAACAACTCAGGCAGGAAATGCTGAAAACCGGATAATGATGCAAGAGCTCTTTTCCCCTTATACGCTATAAAATAGGGGTATGTCGGGTTTTTGGACCCTATGTTGAGTAAGGGTTCCAAACATTCCAAAAGTGATAGGTATGTGTTGTTTCTTGGCACTCTCTTTCTATATTATGCCAACATACAAAACAACGATGGAAAGTGGATTTCAGGTTCGATAGTCTCGAGAAGGTATTAGCCACCAGTGACCATACTTTCATAAAAGCACTGATGGGCGGTGGTTCCTCTCCTTCCTCTTGAACGTCGAACAAAAAATCGATATTTCCATCAGCTCGACTAAGAGTTCCGAATCGAAACAGTAGACTGAACTTGACTTAAGACAAAAGAAGCGAGTGCCGAAAAGAAACCGTTTTCTTAAGGCTTCAAACTACTAGTCATTAAGACTACTATGAATAACAATTAAGGAAGTTCATTTCTTGACTTGTCCTGCGTGCATTATACCTAGCGTTTTAACTTGATTTCAATCTCAACAAAGAAATGAAAGCATAACTCTTTGCTCCCTTGCAGCGCCTCTTAGTATTTTATTTTAGCCTGCCTTGTGAAGATCTCTCGGGTGTCTACGGCAGATCCGATCAGTCTCATGATGAAGAGAAGCCTTTTCCGATGTTGAAAGGTATCATCCTGACAATTCAATTTGTCTGGTAAACTTCTCGGGGCTCCCCATGGTTTAGTAAAATGGAGGGGAAATTTTTTATTCATCTGGGGTTCATTCATTATGAACTAAAAAGTGGTTGGCTGATTAGTGAGTTCTTAAAAACATCATATAATTCATGATCGGCCACTCTATTTTTGCTTTCAGTAAGTAGGCGACACGAATCTATGCTTTCTATCTTTCAATCGGATACCAATTGCTTGGATGCGTTTGAAAGCCTCGANCGATGTTGAAAGGTATCGTCATGACAATTCAATTTGTCCGGTAAACTTCTCGGGGCTCCCCATGGTTTAGTAAAAGGGAGGGGATATTTTTTATTCATCTGGGGTTCATTCATTATGAACTAAAAAGTGGTTGGCTGATTAGTGAGTTCTTAAAAACATCATATAATTCATGATCGGCCACTCTATTTTTGCTTTCAGTAAGTAGGCGACACGAATCTATGCTTTCTATCTTTCAATCGGATACCAATTGCTTGGATGCGTTTGAAAGCCTCGAGATGACTTGCACAATAAATTGTTGCTAGGTTTGTCTTGTGTCTCTAAAACAAACGGTCCATTTATTTATGGGCGAATGACGGGGATTGAACCCTCACGTGGTAGATTCACAATCCACTGCCTTGATCCATTTGGCTACATCCGCCCCTACCCCCGCACAGGTTGAAGCCTCTATCTACGATTAGATCCTTTCTGAACTCCACTATGACCGCTTATCAAAGAGAAGTGGTTTCCTATACTATAGTGGCAAGTCTATTGTTGTGTTTCGGAATTAGGGGAAACAAAGCTTCAACAACTAGAAGCTTCCTGGCAAGGCTTAAAATAAAGAGGTTGGGTTGTTCACTTCATTGATTTGACTTCACTTTACTTAAGATTAAAGATAGGGGTCGGGCGGGCAGTGAAGGCTCATTTAGTAGACAACGAGCGAGCTGCAAGCACCTACTCCTACCAAAATGAGAAGAAGCAAGCAGAACTTGAACTTGAAGAAGCGAGCCTCTATCATAGAAAGCCATTGCACACTAGCCCCTTGTCTTGTATAGGGTGGAAAACATGCGCACCTCTAAACTACAAGCTTTCTTTGAAGCCCCTACGACATGGGATATTTGAAGAATCCCCTTTCTATAAACCTTTCTATAATATAAGAGACGCTCTTCGAGCTTTCTTCGCATGCTTGAGCGCATCCCCTTTTTATTAGTAAGGTTGTCAAATTTTATTTAGTTCCTTTATGACTATAATATAAATAATAAGGTTAGGGGCGCTATCGAGCAACAAAACGGATGCGCTAAGATGCAACTTCGCACAGCTGCTATGCCCTTGCTTCTTGCGTTATCTTTTACTAAGAAACTAAACTAAATAGAAGCTTTTCTTTCTCAAAGTAAACTTTCTCCCTTCTTGCTTTAGTGAAATAAGGGGCGCTAACACGACCTTCCTTCAGCTGGCTTCGCCCTATCTATTCATCCTTTTTCTCAAATGGATATTTATGGATCTCTCTTATTCATAGATCCTGAAAGCAGATCAATATCCATTTCTCAATAGGTCTATTTATCGATAGAAAGATATAGATATCTATATAGATCTATCTCCATATCTATATATGGAAGAACCGACACAACACGGGCGTAACCAATGGAATGTTCTCACCATGTCCCGACATTGTTCTCCGACGATGTCCCCTGGGTGAAAGGAGCCACCTTTCTCTTTCTTTCTTCAATCGTTCCGATCAGGACAAGTGGTTTGTTTCATCCTCCTATCTACCCTATTCTCTGTCTTTGTTTGTGATCATGTTTGGCGAAAGGTAGTCGTAGAGGAGCGGCTGTGAAACCGCGATTCCCCCCTTTCCATTGAAGTAGGGAGGGCCTCCTTCCACACCATTCCAGCCTATTATTGATAGGGAATTTACCGATGTTGAAGATAGCTTGCTTACCATGCCGCCCACTTGAGAAGCTAATCACCAGGAAAGAAGCGAGGAGGAAGCGAAGCTGTCTACAAAGCTTTGCTTCTTCCCTTGTAGTCGTAATACTCGGCTTGTCGCTACTTTGATTCAAAAGGTAACCGACGGTTACCCAACTTTCTCTGCTTTCCCCAACTTTCTCTGCTTTCAGTTAGTGTTCATTGCTGAGTGATCGCTCGCTATCTGGCTGTAAAAGATGGTCGGTAAGTTTCGTCTCTCCTAGCAAGCAAGACAAGATCACCACTTCTCTTAGTAATGGACTTCCTTTACTTCGCAACCTTAGCCTTAGATGCCCTTTAATAGATTCTTGAACCTCCGACAGACAGAATCTTCATGTATGAGTTCTTTCTCTCCTCCCCTTAGCTATACATCCCTTTTTTCTTTTGGCCGTTTTTATTAGGCATTGAACCCCACCCAACGGATCGGTGCTGAGTGGTCACCTCCCCTCCTTAATACCTATACAGAGTTAGGAATCATATTAGAAACTGACTATAGACATGAGTCTAAGCCACCGGGAGAGGAGAGACCATTTTCATGAGAGAGGGATGAGCAAGTGACAAATTTGGAAGCAAAATAGATAGGCCTTCTGAGCGGTCATTTAGGGCCCTCGTTAGCAACCCATCATTCTTCCCTAAGCTGTCAGAGTCTGATCGAAGCGAGAAAGAGATAGAGGAATCCTCGCTCATAGATGTAAATTGAAAAACCAAGCCCGAATTCTTTTTAATTAGGCTTTGTAGTCTGGTCCCTGCCCCCGGTAAGGTGAGATTGTTATCCATAAGTCTTGTTTTGACTGCGGGAAGGTGAACATTGCAAAAGTGCTTATTTGGTTGGGAAGAATAGGACTTCTGACTCCAAGCCTACCCTACCCGAAAATAAGTTTCAGCTATTGATGTAGCCTCTTGTCGATACTACTAGTCTTCTCGCTACGTACTAGAAAAATCCCATCAATATAGATTGAATCGATGACCTATACTTCAACTAAAGGCATAATGGCGTAGCGAGTACAGAACAAAGGAAATGCACATGGGTCTCCATCAAGAACGAAGTCTAGGGTAAAGAACGAAGGGTAGAGTGGGCACGCTTTTATTGTCCTTGGATTGGCATGGCTGTCGCCCTTTGCTGGTTGAGGCTCGGCCATTGAATCTGCTTGCCTCTACTTTTCATGTCAAGCATACAAGTGTAGTTTAGTGGGATTTACTTCTAAAGACAGGAATTGTTTTTCATCTCCCCTCTCAACGTCGACATCTTAACCTGACTTCCTGAGCTCAGTTGATTGTTGAAGCAATAGCTCTGGATTGAGAGTTGGATGCTTACCTTATTATTATGAAAAGGAGAAAGAGCTCTTTTTATAGATGTTGAGTTGAGTAAGGGGGGTTTGCTGGCTTGCTGGCCAGCTCGTGCAATCAAGGAAAAATGCCATCGCCTTCTTTTTTCAAAATGAAAAAGTAAACTACTTTAGTAAGCTAGCTTTGGTTGCTAAGCAAGTCGGGCACTACGCTAGGATGTGGATCGATCATGACAAGAATGGACTTCTCCTTAATGTAATGTAAATATAATAGAAGAGGTAGAGTTAAGTTCCCCTCCCTTCTTGACCAGATGAAGGAGATATGAATTCTATTTAGGCGGGTGAGGGCTTGGCTTGACCCTGTGTTCTCCCGGGTCAGAGGCGAGAACTTGAAAGTGAATTATTCAGTGGTGGGGTGTTCATAGAATAGAAGGCCTCGCCCAAGGAGTGGCAGATTTGGATGGAGTCTCACTTTGATGCTCGGGAGATAAGATCTATAGATCTGGATAGAGTCTCGCTCATAGATAAAGAGTACGCACGCTAGCGCGCTACGGCTTACGTAGTTGATCGGATCAGATGGCCCTTCTTTAGGGCAAGCAACCAAACCTGGCACATCCAATTCTATTTCGATCAACAACTTGGAGGTATGACTGAGTGGCTTGAGGCATTGGTTTGCTAAATCGACATACAAGAAGATTGTATCATGGGTTCAAATCCCATTTCCTCCGGTACAGAAATGAAAGGGGCGGGCAACATTACGTGAGAGAAAGAACCTCTTGGTGGAGTCCAGTCCCCCGGAGGACATAATAGCACTTCTTAGTGACTAGGAGCGGAGAGCCCGTTGCACCTTGTTTTTCTTTGACCGGCCTATCTTCTTTCTATAAGCAAGCTCCCCCCGGCCATCCAGTCCCTGGACGGCTCTCGGTGCTTGAGCATGTTGGGGGATTAGGCGGCAGTTGAAAGAGTTTCTCAAAAGCTTGACGAACAAGCGAAAAATGCCTATATATTCTATGTTCGTAGTTTAGTAAAGGGATTTTCCCTTACTAGTCAAGTGGTAAGGTAGGGCGCTATTCTAGGAAGAAAACAGACTTTAGGAAAGTGGTTCAGGTAGCTCAGTTGGTTAGAGCAAGGGACTAAAAATCCTTGTGTCAGTGGTTTGAATCCACTTCTAAGTAGGCGAAAGGTCAAAACTGTAGCCGGGATCGAGCCGGATTTAGAAATGAAAGTGAAAGAGTAAGCAATTAAATGTGAGCGCCCCTGCACTATAAGGACGGCTTTTTGGCGGTAAGGTTAGGGTGGCTTGCTTGAGGCAGATTCAACAAAACGAGGTTGATTACACGGATTGGTTCTCGCATCCCTGTGCCTAAGAGGATGGGCGAGTTTGGTTTGAGTGTTTATCGATCGGGTGGATATATATGCTTCGGGGTGGTGAGACGAGGTGTAGCGCAGTCTGGTCAGTGTATCTATTTTGGGTACAGAGGGTCATAGGTTCGAATCCTATCACCTTGATATGGTAGCCTTCTCCGTGGTCGAACAGTAAGGAAAACGGCGCAAAGCATAAATTAAAGACATGATGCCTGGACTAAGTAAAGTGTTTTTGATGGATAAGGATAGGGGGACCTATTGGACAGAAGTAAAACATTCACTCAACAATTGTTCCTCGCAAAAGGAATATAACCAAATGATCGAGTTCGAGAATAGGGATCTTCGGATCCGTGAGAAAAAGCATTCATGTTATTCTCTCTTTCAACAAATACTTACTTCGCATCATGCCTTGGCCGAAAATGCCCCCTACACCCCCCAAGAAGCTTTTTGTGACTTTTTGGATGAGAAACGAAGTGAACTTAACCAACAAAGGGGGAATGTATTAGTAAAGGACTAGAGAGAACTCAAATTTTAGAATCTACTATCTCGCGATATACGAACACATGGCCAAAACATAGCCTATATAAATAGAATACTCGGTGAATGATAATGAATTGGATTTGCACTGAGAATTCCCTATGGCGCGGTTGAGGGCAGCTGAACGAAAGGAAAGCAGATAGGCCACCTAGGTGAGACAAAGCTGAATAATCTAATTGGAGGAGTGAAAGCCAGGATGGCTTGGTAAGGAAGCAATCCGTTATGTGGGCGCCAACTCCAAGTTCCCTCTCTTCTTTCTTTTTTTGTCACGATAAAAAATTAAAGGTTGTTCTCTGGGCCTATCTTTTGCTCCTATAGATGCTAGTTCGAGTCCAGCTCATGAAAGAGTTTGTGAGTATACCTCGGGATGACTTTTTATCCACTAAACCTTAAGTGGGACGAGTCAATAGCAGATGCAGATTTTATTTAATAGCTGCGCTTAAATGAACGCGACTTTCACTAATAGAAAGATGTGCCTACAATGAAACTGTTAGACCTTTGTTAATGCACATGAATTATCTTTATAGCCGGTGAAGCTAAGAAAAGAAGCCCTTAGAAAGCAGAGCTAGACCCACACAGATGCTTAATCAAAACCTCTGTCCTCCTTCCCCTCCTACCAGATCAAAAAGAAGAAGCTTTCTCTTCCGACCCAAAAGGCTTTTGCCGTGATATTACTTCCCCCTATTCGACGATTAACTCTTCCTGGACTTTCTTGACTCATCCAAAAAAAGAGGGAAAATGATAATACCGCTAATGCCGCTAGGGGAGTTTAAAGACTCATTTCCAAGGTATAAGCCTAAACTAGACTAGAAAGGAGATTGCTTTGGTCTCCAGTCATCTCTACTAGATGCAGTTGCCCAGGAATCCAATGCACTAACTCTTGAAAGCTCCATTCATGCCCACCTACCGACTGAGGAAGATGCTACCAATCCCTTGAATCTAGGGACTACGCGCTTTCAATCCCTTACAACTACATTCCATGCCCTTCCACCGCCCGAACTACTAACCGCCCCACTATCTGCTAGTCTGGTTCGACTCGAACTTCTGTCATGTCAAGCTTCCTGACCTGCTTTGTACCAGCCAGTATTTTGTGTACTTCGGGGTGCTGACTAGCTGTGCTCAATGCCCTAAACCCTTCTCTAGAGTGCTTCATTGAGCATTTCTTTTTCCTATTCCGTCCTTACGCTACACTATCTAAAAGGTTGACCTATCCCTCTTTTCTCTCTCTTTGTCCACAAAAGATTCCATTCCTTTCCTTTCCTAGCCTATTCAATGTGGTCATGTATGTAATAGAATTCAATGGGAAGACATCCTAGTTGGACCCAGACTGCGATGGTAGTGAATGTGTCCTCAGCTCCCACAAATACAGGCTCCTAAAGCCTTAGATTGAGATAGTACCACAAAGCAGGGGTTAACATAAATGATCCATGGAAGTCCTCTCCCACTTGAAAGCTAAATAAGGAGAAGAAGTTCCCCAAATCAATGCATTCCATTCTTTGCAGAGGTTACTTCCATATAATCCCTCAAAGTACTTTGCTCAGCTTCGAAGAGTGAAAGGATCATTCAATGCAGACTAAAGGCATAGGGCAAAGGAGCTTAGAAGGGTGACGGAGGGGAGTAGTAAGGTATTACATCACTAAGATAGAAGCATGTTGGATGACGGAATGATGACTTCATGATTAAATTCTAAATTTGAGATTTTTGACCTTGGGAAATGACGTAAGTGATAGATGGAATCATTCAGTAGTCTAGTTTCCATTTTCAGTTGAGAAAGCGGTAGGCCTAGTGAGCTCTCTAATAGTGCACCGAAACGAGGCCAGAGAGACGGTAAACCTTTGATTTGCTAAAATCTAATTGAACTGTCTTTGATTGAGTGAAACTGCCCGATTTTGATTTCCGTTCTCGTGGGAGACATCGTAAATAGTTAAATATTTGATTCCCCAATGGAATTAGGAATCAATTGAATGGGACTTGCCTATCCCTTATTCATATCCGATTTTTCTCTTTTTCTTTTTGATACTTGGTTGGCAGGGTCAGGGCCTTTCTCACTAGGCGAGCTAATCCGTATTATTCTATGTCAATGTGACCTTAACGGCCTTTATTTCAAGCAATTATTCGCTCCAAGACACACGATAAGACCTCCGATCTCTCTCTCTCCATAATTGATATGGAAGTTGGAAAAAATCAACCGCTCAAAGCTGACCTCAAAATGTTCCAAACACGCATAAGTGTGAAGATTGAAAACCTTTTTTTCTATATTTCATTTAGTTGATTAGTACAAAAGAAAAGGGCACTGGTTCACACATTAGGGGTTGATTCCTCTTACCTAATAAATGAAAGGGGGCACTTCACCGAATGATAGGTAAAGTATGGGACGTTCAGTAAATAATCCCTTAACTCAAGTCCTTGGAGATACTCAAGGCAGCTCCCAGTGTCCTTTATACCCAACAGGACAAGAGTATACAGGTCCGCCAGCGGCGAATAAGAGCTCGTCAAACCGTTATTCTTTACTTTCGGGGTCAATCAATCGGTAGTCCTCCAATTTATTCTCGAAAACCTATTTATAAGAAATAGCTTATGCCACTCGTATTGCCCCGGATTGACAAAAGAGGCTTGGATTGGAGATTCTTGTGTAAACATTCAAGTTGACAATCGGCTTTCTAGATAGCCAGTGGATCTGAAACCAATACCAATGATTTCGCTAGATCTAAGAATAACATAGCACAGAAAATCGGACTCACCAAGGATGGCGAATGGGCAATACATAGAGGTTGCTTTGCTTCCTGTGGATTGTTTTATAGCGGTACGATTATGATGTTTGCTCCGAATGGAAGAGAGATGGCTTTCCTTTCGGATGTTGCAAATGCACAAACGAAACAACTTAGTCAGCGGAAGAAGTCACTCTCAATCCGATCTAGCAAGAAATGCTTTACCGGTAAAGTAAAGCGAGAGACAATCGATCCTTTCTTAGGGTTCCAAGTAATTCAACCAATGCCAAGAAAAGTATCCGGTTGTAGAGCGAGGCAGCAGAGGGGAGTTGGCACAATATGTAATCCCTAGGGTATCAGTGTCGAAGAAGGGGATCACTCAATGCTGCTACAGGAGTTCCGTCTTTCCAGGTCTTCCAGAGTCACAATTTCCTCATCCAATAGCATTCTTAGTTAGTACTATTCAACTAAGAATGTTTTTGACGAGTGAAGCGGCTAGGCTACATGCATAGCCTAGTATTCCCGGATTGGTATTTGATAAGAAAGATTTTTCTTTCTTCCCACTCATGAAGAACAATAAAGTGAGGGGAGGGCTTCCGTGGAAAAA
>AWOL01S0055396.1:43458-58126 GCA_000715115.1 Nicotiana otophora | reverse complement strand
ATTATCGGCTTGCCTAGTATCGAGATAGGCGCCATCACGACAAGTTGGGATTTTGAGTCGTGACAGGGAATTACCCCTTAGGCATCGAGTCTTATGTGCCATTTGTGAAATGTGAAAAGCTGTGTACGCGAGGTGACAAGTACGTACTCGGGATTATATATGAAAAATTTATTGAGTTAAAGTCTTGGGCATATTGTGTAGTAAATTAGATAATTGTTGGCATTTATTTAATCATCTATTTACCATGCCTCAATTCGCATTTATTGAATTTTTTTTATATGGTGATTTGATGTGGATATTACCTGTATATTTAATTGAATTCTGCGAGTTTGATAGTTTGATATTTCTTGAAATTTAATTTCATTATGGATTTTTCCTCTGTAAATAATTAATTAAATGAGCTTAAGAAGAGGTGTTTATATAATTATCAAATTTTGGATTAATGAAGGTGTTGCCCTATGCTGATTATTTTCTATCTCTGTTGATTGTTTTTGAGGTTTTATATACATTGTGTGGAGCCTTGGGCTATTTGTTGTGAAATTAATTGATTTTATTATATCTTTGAAATTGGTTGTGGACATTGGGAAAATTATGATATGAATTGATTTAGTTACATTTCCGTGATAATATTCCGTGTAAATTGTTGTGTTAATTGAGTTATTGTTTTGAGGATATAAGGGTGACATTTCACTGTTGACATTATGTAGGTATAAGGGTGACATTTCTTTGTGGTTATGTGTGTTGGGATATTGTCTGGGTGGAGTGATAAGGGTGGCTATTATACGGAGTGATAAGGGTGACTATTGATATTGTCAGGGCTGAGGGATAAGGGAGGCTATTATAGGAGTGATAAGGGTGGCTATAGGATAGATAAGGGTGGCTATTGTCAGGGATGATATGTGATGATGCAGAGGTATTGTGTTGGTAATTTTTATGTGATGATGTGGAATTATTGCGTTAGTAATTTTCATGTGATGTTGTGATTTTGTTACACCCCATATTTTTATACGTAAAAATACATCGTAAGTCAATTGATGTAAGCTTGAAAATGAGATCCTCTTTGAAAGTATATAAAGTGATTTAATGATGTTACGTCCCATTTTCGCAAGCCTTTAAGAGTTATCAGTCGAGGACAAATGTTTCTAAGGGGACATGTTGTTACACCCCGTACTTCAGACGTCACTGTTATTATAGGATTATCTAAAGTAAGCTCAAAAAGAACGAAATCCTTCTACAAGGATAAGAAAGATTTACCGAAGTCTTAAGTAAGTTAAGATAAATATGAGACTTTCTAATCAATATTTAAATGCGTTTAAAGTTATGAGATGACTATATATTAAGTTTGGATATGGAATATAAAATTTGGAAAAAATCGGATTTAAGTTGTGAAAAAATCGAGTTAAGATTTGCCATATAACAAGCCATTTTGAGAAATTAATTCGTAAGCTTTATGATGTCCTTTTGGCACATATATCATACCAAAATGAAGGAATATGAACCTAATTTCCAACGGTCTAGACCATTTATTCATACGATATCGGAGTAAAGAAATATGGATTTTTAAAGTAGGGTCGCCAAGTCACGTCGCCGCACTTCGGAGAAACTGGCAGGTTTATAGGCCAGGTTGTGAGGCAGTTTTCTCCAAATATATTAAGAGTTACAAGTAGATCATAATATTGAATTAAATCCCCATGTGTCTAGTTTCTAACGCTTCAAACCGTTCATCAATATGATATCATTGTAGAGAGATATTTGCGTTTTTGCGAGACTGCGCTGGAGGCCCCTATGGGACCCACTTGGTCGGGGCCTGGTCTTCAATTATTCTTATCTCGTTTTTGGGATGAGCTTTGCTCATTTTTCATCCTCCTTCTAGACACACTCTCCAAACCATCCCAAATAGCTCCCAAAGGCTCCAAACAAATTCCAAAGGAATACACCATAATCAAACATCAAAAGTTAGCCTACGTGAAGAAGAGAGTCTCTATGGTGGCGTGATGTGATTAAGGGTGGTTGTAAGATAATGGAAGCTTTTGTTCGAGTTTTTCCAGATTCTTTACGTTACATATAACACCCTATTTCTTGAAATTAATCTTATCTATGTGTTGGTTAAGTTATTGTATGAAGATTACAAGATAACACTTGAGAGGGGAAGAGTTGTTGTTATCTTTTGTTGGGTTGTTTTAAGGCTATATATATATGTTGTTATGGCTGAAATTTCAAGTTGTATCTACTTCCTAAGGTATGTTAATCATGCTCTTGGTTGTGCTTAAGGTTAATCATATGTTGTTTGAGTTAAAATCTTCAAGATAGTAATTGACATGGCATAAGGAATCATTATCTTTTTTGTGGGCTGTGTAGAGGCTATATATATGGTTGGTTGTGGCTGGAAATTATTATAAATAGTTTGATTATGTTGTGGTTGCCGTTGTTAAGCTTATCTATGTGCTAATTCAGTGGATTGAAGAAGATAACATGAAAAACAAGAGGTTGACAATAAAGGTTAAGGTGCTAGGCGTGTGGACTATTTTTGAAGATTATTCTTATGATGTTTTGGGATGAAAATGATTGTAGGAAGATTCATGGAAAATGAATTGGATTAAATTATATTTTGTTATTGTAAATCGAGCTTGCCGCTCAAAATAGTTATTGAAGTTATCAGAGAGTTTATTGTGAATTATATTGTTGTTGTTTGGGTTGTTTGATGACTTTTAGTAACTTATGGGATGTAGTAAAAACAGGGGAGGTGCTGTCCGTTTTTTTGTAGAATATTGATTTTGAAATATGAGAGTTACAATGCTTATATGAGGACGACGAAGTCGGGTTACTCATTGTAGACGCAAGAAGATCATATTGAGCTTGGTTGACGATTGGAGAAAAGATTACAAAGGTATGTTAAGGCTAAACCTTTCCTTCATTTTGGCATGATCCAGTAACTACATGTGTTTGATAACGAGACATAAAGAGAAGTTCATATTCCTGAATTTATGTATATTTTCCTAGTCTCATAAGTTATAGGATTCTTCCTTATCAGGACTTCATATTTAGTTTAGTTTTATCTTCTTTCAGTCAAGAGAGTAGAGAGTCTATATATATACAGTATTATAATATTTTCACCACCATCGAGCTATAATCGATGGGCAGGCCCCTATTGGGCAACCTCTGATCAGATGGTAAGTTATATACCGAACCTACTGTGACCGAGCGCCTATGAGTGAGCCCAGAATGGCCGAGATACAGAGCCTAGTTGTAATAGCCCATAAATTTCAAACAAGGACAAATTGGTCCTTTAACAAAAAACAACAAAATGATAAGGATTCAATAAAAAAGGCCGACGCCCATTCTTTGGCAAAATAAATAAAAAACGAAAGGGAAAAGGGGAAAGGGGAAAAAGGGAAAGAGGGTTAGCTGCTTTAAAACCCCAACAGAAGCTATAAGGAGTCGGCAAAAATAACAAATCAGCAGGGAAGAAAGAAAGAAAAGAGAAAAGAAGGAGGAAGAAGTTGGCGCAGGGCGTCGGAACCATAGCTATAACCGTTGAGGAATCTTAAGCACTAATTGTGTCTTACGGGTATTTCTTGAACTTCTTCTTCTGGTAGATTCTAATTTCGATTCTCACGATTGGAAGATTCTATAGAGTAATAGAAATTACACTAGTTCATTCACATAATTGAGAAGTTTCTTCCTAAAAAATCAATAGAACTTTATGAAATTAGGTTAATAAATTATCTGAATAGGTTGGAGTTGATAAATTAGTAATTACTCATATGTAGGTAAATATAATTCGGCGAATTAAGAGTCAAATATGAAACCTCGAGTGTTGGGTATTCTAAATTAGCTATGAATTAGCCTAAACATGAAAATTAACATGAGATCGATATTATGTAATTATAGATTGATTGGAGAAAGTTGTACGAATTGCTCGAGGTGAAGCATTCGGTATTTTGGCACGAATACTGTGAGTAGTAATCTTACTGCAATTTGTATTTTTCATAACTTGCATGATTTACACATGATTTTTAATATGAATATGTTACTGATTATTTTGAGTTGCATGTGGGATAAGTCTTTTACTCGATATGATACCGAAATAGTTATTTGACATGATTACCGTTGTTTTAATATTCTTATTGTCACTAGATATATTTTACCGTTACTTGAATTTACTGTTATCGAAATGGAATTACATGATTTGATAAAAACCGAAATGCCTTATATTGTTTTAAAATATTTTCCTATGAGTATATACGGATTACAGAGACAAGTATAAATGGGAGTAGACTTTGAAGGATTCTGTATCTAACGGTGGGTTCCTTAGACCTGGTGCACCTTGTAATCACCGATTACCATTAAAGCCCTCGCTAGTGGGAAGGTAGAACTAGCATACCGTTACTGATTTCCCTCGAGTAGGGACTACCGTTATATTTGACTTCTTGCGAAGGAGTCCACAGTTATACCGATTACATGATCCATTCATTGAAACCTACCAAGTATGAATATTGATATTATATAGTGTCTATCGAGCTTATTACTGAATTATTGATTGAATTATATTACATGAAAACATGACGAGACTGAAAATTATTTATTGTTTCTGAAAGGGCATCTTTATGATACTTTCTATTTAATATACTAGCATGTTTTCTGACTTGCCCCCAATAAAAACGGTTGTGGTTAAGTGTTATTACTCACTGATCTAGCGACTCACTCCCCGCTAATTTTTTTTACAGAAACAACAGTTGACGCATGCGAGGATTTCGTTAATTAGAGCGCACAGGTTGATAGTTCTTAGTGAGCCTCGCACTTGTTTGCATGGGCGGAGATTTTATTTATTGTTATGGTCTTTTCTTTGAACTCTTAGAGTTGCTACATAGTCATCCTTTTAGTGTCGTGAGTATTCATTTGTTGATTTGGACTAGTTACTAGTATTATACTTTCTTTCCGTATGTTTAGAGTTGGTTTTGGTTTTATTATGTTGAGGAGGTTGGTAATATTGGTGGAAACCCGTTTGTGGTTAGTTGATGAAGTTTGTGACTGATTTAGGTGAATATTGGTTAGTTGTTACTTGTTTATGAGACAGGAAAGTTTTGGTATAGTCCAAAAATAGGGGAAACTCTGTCCGATTTTCTGTAAAATACCGATGAGTCTTACTTGGGGGCACTTGCTCCTAAGTGTCGGTCATGATCCTAAATTGGGTCGTGACAAAATTGGTATCAGAGCTTAGGCTTTAAGTCCCGAGTCATGGAGTAATGTTTAGTAGAGTCTTGTTCATGGGTATGTAGGTGCCCATACTTATGATCTTGAGGCTACTAAACATCTAGGAATGATTTCCCTTCTTTCATTCTTTGATAGTGCGTTAAGATAACTTGAGATTGACTTTGGAGTATTTCTTTCGCAGATGGCTAGGACACACACACCCTCATCTGTTGGACGCGGTACTACACGGGGTGGCGGTCAAGTTGGGGTTCATCAAACTAGAAGACAGACTGCTCCTCAACCTGAAGTTGGGAACATGGGTCAACACCAAGCTGCTATGCTAGATTAAGTGCAAGGGCAGGGAGTTCAGGATGCTCCACCACCAGTGCCAACTGTTGTGCCTATTGTTGCCTTACCTGCAGATGCAGTGGCAAAGTTATTGAATGTATTAGAGGCATTGGTGCCTACTCAGGGTGGAAGTTCATTTCCTTAGGCTACTTTACAGACACAAGCACCTGCACAGACTCAGACTTTCGGGAATAAGGAAGTATCCCTACAAGAGTTCCTGAAATTGAAATCACCAAAATTCACAGGTTCTGATAATTCAGTAGATCCTCAAAGTTTCTTGGATGGTACACTCAAGGCATTACGTGCTCTAGGATGTTCTAGTGAGAGAGTCGTGGTGCTCGCAATATACAATCTAGAAGATATGGCCAACACATAGTATGAAACTGTATTGCTAGGAAGGCCAGCAGGAGCAGCACCACTGACATGGGATGAATTCACTAAGTTGTTCATGAATTATTTTCTTCCAGACAGCCTGGTGTAAAAATATGCTAGAGACTTTGAGAGATTGGTTCAGACTCCAGATATGGATGTGACATCACTTGAGGGATTGCCCTCAGCCTCCGAGAAATTTCAACCAGGCTTCTATTCAGTCAGTTGCACCTACTCAGGCTACTCATAATACTTCAGGTGCCACAAGTACAGGAAATAGAGGTCGAGGTGCTGGAGATCATGCTGCTGTGAATCAAGGACAAGGGAATGTTGGTAGAGGTCAGGCGAGAGTGTTTACATTTACTAGACAGGATGCTCAGGCCTCAAAAGTTGTGGTTACAGGTATTCTTTCTGTCTGTTCATTTGATGCACTTGCGTTGATCGATCCAGGATCTACTCACTCCTATGTGTCCTCGTACTTTGCTTTGAGGTTTAGTAGACAACCTGAGCTATTGAATGACCCTTTTCTAGTTGCTACTCCTATTGGAGAGTCTCTATTAGCTGAATACGTGTATCGTGCTTGTTAAATTCGGGTTGAGAGTAGAGATACTCTAGCTGACCTTATTGTACTTGATATGATTGACTTTGACATGCTGATGGGAATGGATTAGTTATCTTCTGGCTATGCTATCGTCGATTGTTATGCAAAGATAGTCAAGTTTGAGATACCAAACCAACCCAGTTTTGTTCTAAAAGGGAGTCAGGTTCCGGAGAATTGCAAACTTGTATATTTTATGAAGGCTCAACGACTTCTGAAGAAAGGTTGCTTGGGTCTCTTAGATATTTTGAATGACACAAGAAATGAAATAGTTAGTATAGAAAATGTACCAGTAGTGAGAGAATTTTCTGATGTATTTCCTGAGGATTTACCAGGATTGCCTCCGGTACGAGAAATAGAGTTTGGTATTGATTTGCCACCTGACACACAACCCATATCAATATAGCCATATCGGATGGCACCAGCAGAGATGAAGCAGCTAAAACAACAATTGCAAGATTTGTTAGATAAGGATTTTATCAAACCGAGTATATCTCCATGGGGTGTACCAGTACTGTTCATAAAGAAGAAAGATGGATCCATGAGAATGTGCATTGACTACAGGCAGTTGAACAAGATAACAATACGCAATAACTATTCTTTGCCTCGTATAGATGACATGTTTGATAAGTTACAAGGAGCTTACCACTTTTCAAAGATTGACCTTCGTTCTGGTTATCATCAACCTAGAATCAAAGATGAAGATATTCCTAAGACTGCTTTCAGAACTCGCGGGCACTATGAGTTCCTTGTGATGCCTTTCATACTGACTAATGCTCCAGCTGCATTCATGGATTTAATGAATAGGGTGTTCAAGCCGTTTCTGGATAGATTTGTAATAGTATTTATTGATGATATCCTGATATATTTTCGTAGCCAAGGAGAACACGAAAATCATCTCAGGATTGTGTTGCAGACATTGCGAGAGCATCAGCTTTATGCAAAGTTCTCAAAGTATGAATTTTGGCTAGACTCAGTATCATTTCTGGGGCATATTGTATCCAAATATGGAATTATGGTAGATCCTAAGAGGACAGAAGCTATGCAAAAATGGCCCAGACCTACTTCTCCTACAGAGATTCGTAGCTTTTTAGGCTTAGCAGGCTATTGCAGGAGTTTTGTGCAGGATTTCTCCAGAATAGCAGTGCCACTGACCAAGCTAACACAGAAAAATGCAAAGTTTCAGTGGACGGAGGAATGTGAGCAGAGCTTTCAAAAACTCAAAACATGTTTGACAACTGCACCAATATTAGTCGTACCATCAGGTTCTGGAGGATTTACAGTATTCTGTGACGCCTCGAGGGTGGGATTAGGATGTGTTCTCATGCAAAATGGTTGCGTTATAGCTTATGCTTCGAGACAATTGAAAAAGCACAAGCAAAACCATCCTACACGTGATTTGGAAATGGCTGCAGTGGTATTTGCTCTAAAAATTTGGAGGCATTACCTATATGGCGAAACTTGTGAGATTTATACTGACCATAAAAGTCTGAAGTATATCTTTCAGCAGAGAGATCTGAATCTTTGGCAGCGTCGGTGGATGGAACTACTCAAAGACTATAACTGTTCTATTTTGTATCATCCTGGAAAGGCCAATGTGGTGGCTGATGCATTGAGCAAACAATCTATAGGGAGTTTGGCACATATAGCTCCTGCAAAGAGACTTTTGGCCAAAGATATTCAGAGACTAGAAGATATAGGTATTAGATTTGGTGTCGGAAATTCAGAGGCATTGTTGGCTTGTGCTCAGGCTAAGTCTTCATTAGTTAAGCACATTAAGGCCACCCAATATGAGGATGAACGATTATGCAAATACAAAGATGAGGCCTTAGCTGGAAAAAGCAAAGATATGATTGTGGAAAGTGATGGTGTTCTTCAAATGGGCGACATGCTATGTGTAGCAGACGTAGATGGGTTGAGACATGCTATTCTTGAAGAATCCCACAACTCTAGATACACTATACATCCTGGATCCACAAAAATGTATCATGACCTAAAGCAATTTTATTGGTGGGAAGGTATGAAGAAAGATGTTGCTAACTTTATTTCTAGTTGTTTGACTTATCAGTAGGTCAAGGCTGAGCATCAGCGACCCGCAGGACTGTTACAACAAATTGAGATTCCAGAGTGAAAATGGGAAAGAATTACTATGTATTTTGTCATTGGGCTACCACGAACCCTTAGAGGTTATGACTCTGTATGGGTGATTGTAGATCGACTGACGAAATCAGCACACTTTTTGCCAGTGAAGACTACATATGGTGGAGTGAAGTATGCACGGATATTTATGAACGAAATTGTCTGACTTCACGGAGTTCCAACATCCATCATCTGTGATAGAGGATCACAATTTACCTCACATTTTTGGAAATCTTTTCAAGAAGCATTGGGTACATGAGTAGATCTTAGCACTGCATTTCATCCACAGACAGACGGGCAGTCTAAAGGTACTATACAGATCTTGGAGGATATGTTGAGATCTTGCATACTTGAGTTTGGAAGTAGTTGGGACGCCTATCTACCTTTAGCTGAATTTGATAACAACAATAGCTTTCGGTACAGTATTCAAATGGCACTGTATGAAGCATTGTATGGTAGAAGATGTCGTTCTCCTATCGGATGGTTTGAAGCTGGTGAGACTAACTTATTGGGACCCGACCTAGTAAAAGAAGCTATGGACAAGATCCAATTGATCAAATAGAGATTGCTTGCAGCTCAAAGTAGACAAAAGTATTATGCTGATAAGAGAAGAAGAGATTTAGTGTTCACAATTGGGGACAAAGTGTTCCTATGAGTCTCCCCTATGAAAGGTGTGATGCGGTTTGGGAAAAGAGGCAAGTTGAGCCCCAGGTTTATAGGACCATATGAGATACTAGACCGGGTGGGAGCTGTGGCTTATCGTTTGGCACTTCCCCCTGAGTTGTATTTTATTCATCCAGTGTTTCACGTCTCAATGCTAAGAAAATGTATATCAGACTCATCTCAGGTGCTTGAACTACCTACTATACCGATTGATGAGAAGTTGTCTTACGAGGAGGAGCCGATGGCTATTATTGATAGGCAAGTAAGGAAGCTACGGTTAAAAGAAATTTTGTTCGTGAAAGTCCTATGGAGAAATCATACCGTTGAAGAAGCTACTTAGGAAATGGAAGATGATATGCACGTCAAATATCCTCATTTATTTCAGTTTACAGGTACGTGCTTGAGTTAAATTCGGGGACCGAATTTTATAAGGTGGGGAGGATGTAATAGCCCATAAATATCAAACAAGGACAAACTGGTCATTTAACAAAAAATATGATAAGGATTAAATAAAAAGGGCCGAAGCCCATTCTGTGGCAAAATAAAAAAAAGACGAAAGTGAAAAGGGGGAAAGGGAAAGAGGGTTTGCTGCTTTAAAACCCCAACAGAAGCTATAAAGAATCGGCAAAAATAACAAACCAGCAAGGAAGAAAGAAAGAAAAGAGAAAAGAAGGAGGAAGACGTTGGCTCAGGGTGTTGGAACCATAGCTATAACCGTTGAGGAATCTTAAGCACTAATTGTGTCTTACGGGTATTTCTTGAACTTCTTCTTCTGGTAGACTTTAATTTCGATTCTCGCGATTGGAAGATTCTACAGAGTAATAGAAATTACACTAGTTCATTCACACAATTGAGAATTTTCTTCCTAAAAGAGCAATAGAACTTTATGAAATTGGGTTAATAAATCATATGAATAGGTTGGAGTTGATAAATTAGTAATTACTCATATGTGGATAAACATAATTCGACAAATTAAGAGTCAAATATGAAACCTCGAGTGTTGGGTATTCTAAATTAGCTATGAATTAGCCTAAACATGAAAATTAACATGAGATCGATATTACGTAATTATAGATTGATTGGAGGAAGTTGTACGAATTCCTTGAGGTGAGGCATTCGGTATTTCGGCACGAGTACTGTGAGTAGTAATCTTACCGCAATTTGTGTTTTTCATAACTTGCATGATTTACACATGATTTTTAATATGAATATGTTACCGATTCTTAAGAGATTCTTAAGAGAGCAGTGGAAAACCTCATTGAGGTCAAGACAATAGTGCTTAGGGATGAA
The DNA here is from genome assembly GCA_000715115.1 of Nicotiana otophora. Lineage (NCBI taxonomy): Eukaryota > Viridiplantae > Streptophyta > Magnoliopsida > Solanales > Solanaceae > Nicotiana > Nicotiana otophora. Next base: position 47,526 of record AWOL01S0055396.1, on the reverse strand, counting down.
GAGGCCCCTAATATGATAAACAATCATCTGCCTACTCATACCAATGGGCCAGTAGTCGGAATGATATGTGAAGATGAGAAATTTGATCCAGCACTGAAAGCCACAGTATCCATTGTCGCGGCAGAAGAGAAACCTAAAAACGGGCGCCAAACCTGAAAAGTTCTCTGTCAGATGGGAGTCTCGGTAGCCGATCTTGCTATCTTTTCTGCGTCTGAATTATTTCAGGGCGTAATCCGGACGTTTTACTTTTATTGTCTTACTTTCCGATGTAAACCCTTCTATCTTTAAAATTCAAATAAAACAAAAATCAAATTCAAAAAAAATAAAATAATCAAAATAAAATAAAATTAATTAAATAAAATTAATATTTCATTGTCCAGGAATGTCTTTTTTCTTAATCTTGTCATTTTTCTTATTCTCTTTTCAGTTCTGTTAGTGCAGATTTTAATGACATGACATGACATGCTTGCGGACTTCATGCCCAGATCCTAAAACGCTGTCAGACTTCAAAATAATGAATCAAGAATCAGAATGCAATGAAGATAAGTTTAAGAAAATAAAACAAAGACTCAAAACAACTAAAGAAAAATTGACTCCAGATTGGAAAGATCCATACATGGTAATGAGAGTACTGCCAAAAGAGAGCGTTGTACATGGAAAACATCGAAGGAAATGTCCTTGCAACAACTGTCAATGCAAGTGCAGTCAAAAGGTACTATGTTTGATCCTCTATATATCATTAATGTTCTCTGGTTGGGATGAAGAAAACTTTCTTTCTCACTATCCAAATATTCAACCCTTTGCAAAACCTTTTAGCCAGCTCTTTTTTTTATTACCCTCTTTGGAACCTGGAAGTTATTATAAAAAAAATGTAAAAACAAAAATGAAAAAAAAAAGATAAAAGAAAATGAAATGAAAAAATTAAAAATAAAAAGTGAAAAAAAAAACAAAAAAAATACAAAACAAAACAAAACAAAAATCCAAACAAGTTCATGTTTCATTGAACTATGTTTGACTTGATTCCGAAAGGATACGTAGGCAGCCTCTCTTTGGGGTTCAGTCACACCAAAACAAAAATTCACATTCCCCCCAAAAGTTAAAACTGGGGCAGATGTTACAATGGTTCGATGATGGTTTCACCTGAAAGGTTCCAAAGTTGTAATTCAATCCATATCCTTTTCAAGCCCTTCCGATCAATCAACGAGAATGTTCAAGAATTGGAGGATACAGTTACTTGGCTCTGATACAACAAAATGAGAGAAGTAAAATGAGAGAGTCTTGTTGGTGAAAACTCTCACGGGCACTGCAAGGCGATGGTGAGTAAAGAAACCAAAATGAGAGTCTTGTTACTGAAAACTCGCAAAGAGCACTATAAGGCGATGGCGAGAAGACAAATAAGAGAGGTCAGTTGGTGAAAACCCGAAAAGGGCGCCACTGATAGAAAAGAGGATCCTCACACCCATTGGCATTGACACATCCTAGGCAAGGTTTCTCGGTTTCAAGGCAAAAGTTGTGATAGATTTCTGAGAGTCGTACAATGGACACATATCGGGCATCTAGTCCAAAAGGCATGTCATGTTCATTGAAGCCTGCATGTACTCCAGATAAGTCTTTCTTCTCTTTCCCCGAAAGGGATACCTCTTGTCTAAATTCAATTGTCCATTCCATTGTTTGTTTTTCTTTGAATCCATTTCGGTCTAACTCTGTTCCAAAACTAAGGCAAAGAAGGGATGGCAAGACTGATTTACAGGGCTTTCGTTTGATACAAGCTAATATATGTAAAAGGCACCCAGTCTCGGCAGGGGCTTCAAGTTGACCCCGACTGGCCATAGTAGCCGATGCTTCGAAATCAAAAAGCTCTAAAAAAATCAAATTGAAGTGCCTATGAGGGCGAAATAAAATTGAAAAGGTTTAGTTCCATGTGGCTAACCGTCATGGAAAAGTGTGAAAAGCCAAAGGTTCCCCAACACTCTGAAATTGAAAGCTTTGGAAGGAAGAATGTCAAATGCCCATAAAGGTAAAACAAAGATTGAAAAGGTTAGGTCCCACATGACCAACCGTTATGGCAAGGTTTGGAAACGCCAAAGGTTCTCCGGGGCCATAAGTGCAATCAATATTTAGCAAATAACCAGTTGCAAGCAAAAATTATCATCAAAAAAGGCAGCCAAGATCAAGTAACTGAAACACTCAAGACAGCAAACCAACCATCGTTTGAAACTAACAATTGTTCTTTGTTTGAAAAAAATAGGAAACATGTGCAATCCAAAAGCAACCTTGCAAGAAGCATGTGCAGAACTCCAAAAGAAGAACTAAAAAAAGAAGAAGAAGAAAAAGGAAAAAAAAAAAAGAAACCACGCAGGAGCTAGAAACAGCTATGTTGCAGCAACAACTCCAAAAGGGAAGTCTTCTTCAAATTCTTTCCCGCATTTACTCGTTCTCTAAAAAATAATTTTATTTTAAAAAAAAATTGAAATGAAAAAAAAAATTAAAAAGAAAGAAAAGAAAAAAAAAGTTCCAAATCATGGTAGTATAGGGTCTCCAATCCCTAGCTGCATTTTTCAACATAAGGTCTTTACTCCTTAGTTGATTTTTATTTTAGATATAGGGTCTCCACTCCCTAGTCTCTTTTCCAACATAGGGTCTCCACTCCCTAGTTGATTTTTATTTTAGACATAGGGTCTCCACTCCCTAGTCTCTTTTCCAACATAGGGTCACCACTCCCCAGTCGCTTTTCCAACATATGGTCTCCACTCCCTAGTTGATATTATTTTGGCATAGGGTCTCCACTCCCTAGTCTTTTTTCCAACATAGGGTCTCCACTCTCTAGTTGATGTTATTTTAGACATAGGGTCTCCATTCCCCAGTCACTTTCCCAACATAGGGTCTCCACTCCCTAATTGATATTTCTAACATAGTGTTTCTACTCCCTAGTTAATGTTATTTTGGACATAGGGTCTCTGATGAGTGGTGATTTTATCACTCATTCTAGTCTCTTTTCTTTGATTTTGCGTCCTGTAATTAAAATGTGCGGTTATTTATGGTGTATATTGCTAGATTTTCAGGTAAATGATGCCACGAAGAGACTTGAATTCAAGTGAAGCGGAATTGAGCAAAAAGGAGTACAAAAGTGCAAAATACTTCAGTGATTTCGCATTTGCGGAAGACTGCCCGCATATGCGACCTCGCATCTGCGAGGTGGAAGGCCGCATCTGCGGAGTTAAACTTCACTGGGACCTCATCTGCGGCAAAAACTCTGCACATGCGGAGTCGCTGGTGCGACTATTTCGTCCGCATCTACGGAACAAGGGAATTCTACATGGGATCGCACCTGCCATGGTTTATCTGCATCTGCGGAGTCGCACTTGCGCCACAATGTCCGCATCTGCGGAGTAGGCAAAATCCACTGAGTTCACGCATCTGCGATTGAAGGCCCACATTTGCGGAACCGCACCTGCGAGGATCTTTCCGCAGGTGCGGTCAACGTGTTTCTGACTTGGGCAGTATTGGCATTTCACATTTTCTCAACTCCAAACCCACAAATACGAAATAATATCATATCTTGGAGGATGGTTGGCTGATTTTTCAGTCCATATACTAGAGAGAACAAGTCTTAGAAGCTAGGGTTCTTGCACACACACTTGGGTCTTGAAGATTTGAAGCTTTTGGTTGAGAATTTCTTACTCCTTTATGCTCATTTCTTCATTTTCTTGCTTTGTATTGTATATCTAAGTGTGTAATATTTATCTCCAACACTTGAATCTTGTTTATGAAAATACTCATATTTAAAATGTGGATTAAATACTTTGTTGTGCTTATGTATTAAATGATTGTTATTTATTATGAAGCGAGTTGTTGTTTCTTTAATTATTCTTGTTCTTGAATGCCAAAGGGATTAGCTAACCCTAGGACTCGCCCATTTACTTCGGATTAATTTTGGGAAAAATAGTTCGGGGTTAGGAAAGATTAATTAACAAGAACTTGAGGCGTTAACCCTCACTTTATAGATTCTACCTAGGTATAGGAATGAACTACTTGTAGCCATATTCGGGTGTGCTTAATCTCTTAATT
>AWOL01S0055396.1:0-39186 GCA_000715115.1 Nicotiana otophora | reverse complement strand
ATAGGGTCTCCACTCCCTAGTTGATGTTATTTTAGACATAGGGTCTCTACTCCCTAGTCTCTTTTCCGACATAGGGTCTTCACTCCCTACTTGATTATATTTTAGACATAGGGTCCCACTCCCTAGTCACCTTTTTTAACATAGGGTCTTCACTCCCTAATTGATTTTATTTTAGGCATAGGGTCTCCACTCCCTAGTATATTTTCCAACATAAGATCTTCACTCCCTAGTTGATTTTATTTTAGATATAGGGTCTCCACTCCCTAGTCACTTTTCCAACATAGGGTCTACACTTCCTAGTTGATTTTATTTTAGACATAGGATCTCCACTCCCTAATCGCTTGTNAGCGTATACTATCAATCCCAGAAAGCTTGTCAAATATCTATTTTTCGCCCAATATGTACGTCATGCCATCACACTAAGCAAAATCAAATATCAAGATGGACCGAAGCCCAAAATTAAGTAGGGTCAAAACCCAATAGTCAAGAGAATCAAGAACCATATTAAAAATGGCTTCCTAGTTCGTACTTAACACAGACAAGTTTCATAATTTAAGACGAACTACAAATCCAAAGTCAAGATGGAAAAAAATTCAAATCAAGAGGCATGCCAAGATGAGTGACAAAGTCACTGCCACAAGAAGGACAAAGTCCCAACAAGAATGCAAAATGATCAAACAATCCATACGAGTGGGCAATTTCGCAAATATCTTGCAATACTTGATATAATATGAATACAATGTTATTTATTAATTGAAGAGAAGAAAAATAAAATATCAAGTTATTTCAAAATATTCCAGCAAGTAAAAAGAGTACAAAGTTTATACAAAAACCTTGGTGTTTTACCACAAAATAGTTCAACCACAACTTAAGGACGTTCGAATCGTCTATGCCCTAGACAAACCAAATCCGTCCACTTCCTCAAACACTTCCCCTTAGCTTTTACAAGTATATATATATATATATATATACCTTAAATACATAATAAAATATCTATATAAGTTCAGTGATTTAACATGTCAAACTAAACATGATATTGGTGAAAATTACCCAAAATGTTTGAAATAGAAATTTTGGACAGTATCACGGCCTCGTGTTGTGACTCAGATTTGAAGATGCAAAAGGACAAACTAGACTGTGTAGTCTTCTTTACAGTTGTAGATATGTGTCTTAGCATTTCAGAATATTTGAATCACCCCCATATCAATTTTGTACAAAAAGTTATGCTAAACTTACTAACAGTAGTACAGGGAGGGTTTGTAAAACAGAAAATCTTGGCAACACCCGCCCTATACTTCATCACCTATTTTTGGATAAATAAAAAACAAACCAGGTTTTGGTTCCTTCATAAGAGTTATAGATCTATGAAATAACTTTTCATAAAGTCTTAGATCACTTAAAAAAGAGCTTTATACAAAAAGATATGAAGAAAACACTAATAGTTATCTAGTGTAAAAACGGGTTTAGTAACTTACCACAAAAGAGAGGAGAAACTTGAGCTTCGAAGGACATAGTAGACAGTTTACAGTATGTAAATGATGCAAAGGAACTTTGGCAGGAATTGGAGGATAGGTATGAACAGACCAACGGAGCTAAGATGTATCAACTTCAAAAGGAAATCAATGACTTGACCCAGGGCTCACTGGACATCACTGGCTATTACACAAAGATGAAGAAGCTTTGGGAGGAATTACACACGTTGAATGCGAATACTCAGTGCAATTGTCAGTGCACCTACGGGGCAAAGGCAAATATGCACAAGGCAGAACAAGATAGGAGACTCATTCAGTTTTTTATGGGCTTAAATGAGGTATATACTGTAGTAAGAGGAAGTATTCTGATGATGAACCCACTGCCCATGATAGCACAAGCCTTCTCTATTCTAATTCAAGAAAAAGAACAACGCGAAATTAGGCCACACAGTCAGCTAAGTTTGGAATCTGCATCATTAAACGTTCATGGACAAGCAAATAGTGGTTTTAGAACAAATTACAATCAAATGGGAAATAATGCCTAAAGATCAGGGAAAAGAGGTCCACGTTTATTTTGTGACTATTACAAAAAGCCAGGCCACACTAAAGAAAAGTGTTATAGGTTACATGGTTTCTCACAGAACTTCAATTTCACAAGAAGCAGGAACACAGCATCTGCTGCAAATGTTCATGGAGGATCTCAAGAAATGTTGCCTGGAGAGTTTGATGTAGCTGATAATTGAGGTCAGAATCAGAACCACAATGAGCCTAACTTGACGAAAGAACAGTACAATCATTTGCTGAACCTACTGGAAAAACTTCACTTTGGGACTGTAGCTGAGACCTCAAACAATATCACAAGTGGAGTTGTGAACTTCGCAGGTATATTGGCTTGTTGTACTTATGATGAAATTATTGGTGATCTTTCATATAAATGTTCATATTTACCTGTTAATTTTTGAATTTTAGATTCTGGAGCCTCGAACCACATATCATACAACAAAAATCTACTCATTAATACTAGAACCTTGCCATACCCCTTTTTAGTTACTCTCCCAAATGGATATAGGGTTAAAGTGACAGAGATAGGTGATGTAGTTCTTAGTCCAAAGCTGACCTTGCACAGGGTGTTGTTTGTTCCCAGTTTCAAGTTCAATCTCATTTCCATTCATTCATTAACATCATAACTCAAATCCGTTGTTAATTTTTCTGCGTACACATGTGTATTGTAGGCCCCTTCAATAAAGAGGCCTCTGGAGATTGGTAGAGCAAGGAATGGTCTGTATTTTCTCTGCTCAAAATGCCAATTAGTTAGTTCAACTTCTTTACTAAGTTTCGGTAGTTCTAATTCATGTCACGATGCAAGTATTGTGCAGACTCATTCACCATCTTCATTTCCAATTGTAAATAGTTGTCAGTGAAGCAATAAAAGAGTCTGTTTTAGTGAGAGTCTCAGTAGTGATTCTGATGTTGTACAAGCTCAAATCACCTTCACTTCCTATTGTAAATAACTACCAATCAGATAATAAGAGAGTTTGTTCTAATAATACTTCTTTGTCTGTCTCAAATCATGCAAAAATTGTGTTGATTACTTGTGACACAACAGATTAGGCCATGTACCTTTTGTGAAAATGAAGGGGATCTGTTCTATACCAACCAATTTTGCACCCAAACAGCCTTTTCTTTGTTCAGTCTGTCCCATGGCTAGACAGGGCAGACTTCCCTTTCCACAAAGAACCATATCTTCCACCCAAGTATTTGATCTATTACATATAGACCTTTGGGGCCCTTACCACCTTGTCACACATGATAATTACAAGTATTTTTTAACTATAGTCGATGACTGTAGTAGATCTACTTGGACACAGTTATTGAGTTGCAAAAGTAATGCACTAGAAGCTATCAAAACCTTTGTTTGCATGGTTGAAAACCAGTTCCAAATGTCAGTCAAGACCATTAGATATGATAATGGGATGGAATTCACCAGCAATGAAGCCCTGACCTTTTATCAAACCAAAGGAATTATTTACCAAAGAACTTGTCCCTATACACCACAACAAAATTGTGGGGTCGAAAGAAAACATAAATACCTTTTAGAGACAGCACGAGCTCTATTGTACCAGTCTAAATTGCCTTTGAGGTATTGGGGAGAGTGCATCCTAACTGTAACATATTTGATAAATAGACTCCCCTCTACAATACTAAATAACAAGTGCCCATTTGAAATCCTCTACAAACAGAAACCCACATATTCCCAGCTGAGGAGCTTTGGATGTCCATGCTATCCTACCACCCTTAAAACTCACAAAGACAAATTTGAACCAAGAGCCAACCCACACATATTTGTAGGATACTCCTTCGGAACAAAAGGTTACAAGGTACTTGATTTTCTTAGTAAAAGGATACACATTTCTAGAGATGTACAGTTTTATGAACACCTTTTCCCATTTGCTATTTCTCCTAATCATTCCACTTTTCCTTCAGTTTTACACCTGATAACTTCCAGTCCAAGTTGTGCATCCCCTCAGCCCAACATCATAGATGACTGTGATCAAACTAATACTTTGGATAGCTGTCAGCTACAGGATAAGAATCACACACACAACTCTGTCATTGATTCTTATATATATGTTGATCATGTTGTACCTACTTCCCCACATAACATAGCCCCTACACCTTCATGTGAGTCACTCATAACAGATGATCTGAATACTGACACCAATCATGTACCCGATCCTCCCATCATGTTACCAGAACCTAGAAAATCTACCAGGGCAAATAATCCACCTTCTTACTTAAATGAATATGTCTACTCCCTTATAACATTGAAGAACAACTCTCAACATACACATTCACTCAATTCTTTTTTCATCAAAAACCAACATGTCTCCCTGAATACCTTGAGTCAGAACAGTCAGCAGGTTATGACGAACATTTCACATGACAGTGAACCATGTTCATATGAGGAAGCAGCCATAAATCCTGCTTGGCAAGCATCTATGACATAGGAATTTGAGGTTTTGTATGCTAATCATACTTGGGATTTAGTAACTTTGCCTGCGGGAAAGAAAGCTATAGGATGCAAGTAGGTGTACAAGATCAAACACAATGCAGATGGAAGCATAGAGAGGTTCGAAGCAAGACTTGTGGTTAAGGGTTACACACAGCAGGCAGGGATTGACTACACAGAAACCTTCTCCCCTGTTGTCAAAATGACAACTGTCAGAACATTAATAAGTGTGGCTGTGAAGAAAGGTTGGGACCTTTTCCAATTAGATGTAAATAATACTTTCCTACATGGGAATTTGCATGAAGAAGTGTACATGGATGACCCACAAGGTTTACAAGTTGACACACCAGGTGTTATATGCAAATTGAAGAAGTCCTTATATGGACTAAAACAAGCAAGTAGACAATGGTATGACAAATTGGCAGAATCTCTGTGTTCAAAAGGATTTGTGCATTCAACTAATGATTACTCACTTTTCTATAAGAAGAATGGTTCCTCAACTATATTTGTGGCTGTGTATGTGGATGATGTAATCCTCACAGGGACAGATTTGGAAGAGATCAATTGTTTGAAGAGCTTCCTACATAACAAATTCAAGATCAATGATCTGGGCAAGCTACATTATTTCTTGGGTCTGGAAGTGCTCTATAAGAATGATGGAGTGCTTATTTCACAAAGAAAATTTGCTACAGATTTGTTGAAGGAGTATGATTGCCTGGGATATACTACAGTCTCTTCCCCTCTTGATTGCACAGTTAAGTTGAAGGAAACTGAAGGATCCGTGTTGATAGATCCCACATATTACAGGAAACTTGTGGGGAAGCTCAACTTCCTCACAAACACAAGACTTGACATAACATACAGTGTGCGACATCTAAGTTAGTTCATGCAGTCACCAAGAGAACGACACCTTAAAGCTGCATTACATGTTCTTAGGTATCTAAAAGCTGATCCTACACTTGGTATTTTCTTGTCCAACAGTCCTGACTGCACCTTAAAAGCATATTGCGATCAGATTGGGCTGCCTGTCCTGATTCTAGGAGGTCTGTGAGTGGCTATGTAGTTCTGCTTGGAGAGAGTGCCATCAGCTGGAATCAAAGAAACAAGACACAGTTTCCTTGTCATTTACGGAAGCTGAATATAGATCAATTCGAAAGGTAGTTGGTGAGTTAATATGGATAAAGAGATTGTTGGAAGAATTAACTGATACATGCCAAAAACCTATTCCTATTTTCCGTGACAGTCAAGTTGTTGTGCACATGGCAAGGAATCCTGTGTTTCATGAGCGTACAAAGCATATAGAGGTTGATTGTCATTTTGTAAGAGACAAAATACAAGATGGGTTGATCACTCTTCATCACATCTCAACAAATGATCAACTGGCTGATATTCTAACTAAGGCTTTGACAGGCATCAAACATACCAGCATCCTTGGCAAGTTGGCAGTGAATTCTTCCCCACCAACTTGGGGGGGATGTTAAGATTGACTAAGCATATTTATGTATATGTTGTTAATCTGATAGTTACGGTTAGTCAATTAGCTTAATGGTAGTTTAATTGCTAGTTGTTAATGAGTTGTTGCCAGCTGTTAGGTTAGTCACACTTCTCCACTCACATGTATATATTGTAATTGCTAAGTGAATGAAATCACTTTTTGCATTTCTACATTCTCTCTCAAATTCCAGAACGTTCTCCTCATCCATGAGCTAGCAGCCTTAGCTCGAGCTTCCTCTCCAATGGAGTCTACACCTCATAGTCTCTGAATTTTCACAGTGCACATGGACCAGGTTGGTTCGGTTTAATCAAAACCAAACCAAACTAACTATATCGGTTTGGATTGGTTCGGTTTTATCAAATATTTCGTGTTTTTCGGGTTTTTTGTTACATAAATATTATTTCAATATTACTTTGTTAAAGTTATAGATAAAGTTTTGATAAGTGAATATATGTTTAGTAAAAATTAAAAAAAAAATGACAAATATATTATCTATTAAAATGCTCTTATGGAAGAGTTTTTTAGTAACACATGATAGTTATTTTCTTAGTCGTCTGACAATAATTTTTCGTTGATGTACGCTTTCAAGGTTAACCGAATTTAATAATTAAATATAAAAATCAATATGATACCTAAATAAGGATATATTCTATTTAATTTTAAATTATTGAAATACTATTTCAAATTCGAAAAAGATATAAGAAATCTTGCATATGAATATGGAGAACAAAGAGATGAGTGGCCCATTTTAATAATACTTGATAAGAAAGTGATACAACCATTATTTAAAGTAAATAAAAATAAATGTATTTCATATAAATATTACATCCCATGAGAGGATCCCAAATATTTCTAAATAGTTTTTAAAGAAAACTTTATATAAAGTCTTAAAAGTATATATAAAAATTAAATATTTATATGTCGGTTTGATTCAAGTTTTTTTACTCCATAATACTAAACCAAATCAAACCAAACTTTATCGAGTTTTTTAATCGATTTGGTTTGACTGTTCGGTTTAGTTTGAACACCTCTATCTTAGATGTTAAGTACCAAATTTTGCACTGGACAAGAAACTCAAGACCCCTATAAACTAGGTACAGAAAAGACAATTAAATCTTCTGCTTATATACCATTACTATTATCAAAATCAAATGTAACTTAGATATGATAAATTGACATTTCCCATCAAATAAGTACTCCATTTTTCTTAATCTATGGTATTACATAAACAACAACAACAACAACAACAACCCAGTATAATATCACTAGTGGGGTCTGGGGAGGGTAGTGTGTACGCAGACCTTACCCCTACCCTGGGGTAGAGAGGCTGTTTCCAATAGACCCCCGGCATCCTTCCCTCCAAGAACTCCCCACCTTACTCTTGGGGTGACTCGAACTCACAACCTCTTGGTTGGAAGTGGAGGGTGCTTACCATCAGAGCAACCCACCTTGTCAATTTTGCATAAATGGTATTACATAAAGTAAGAAATAAATGGAATGCTCAATTATAAACGTCAATTTTCATGCTTTAGTCCAAATCGACGGCAGAAGGACAAACGATCATGGAATCGCTTTAGGCGTTAGGTCTAAGTACATTATTGTACAATCCAAGTCAATGACCTAAGAATATGGCGGATTCTAATGTGCCTTTTAAGTGAACAGAAACGGATTACTAGTTACTAGTGAATGCATGTGAAGAGTTACTTTTCTTGAGTGGTAGTCATTGTCAATGTGAAAATACGTTAATACTACTAACATTGAAGTCATCTTTTCCAAGTCTCTGACTTCGTGATTCATGATGAAGTCAGGGGATTTTTTTTTTAAAAAACACAAAGACGATAAGGGGATTTAAGGGTGGTAAATGGGGTGGTTGGGGGTTGGACTAATTTTGCACGGTCAAAATGGGCGGAGTCATAAATGGTCGGATCAATGACTCGCCCAAAAAATACTTGGTCTGAGATGAACTGGATCAAGATAGGCTAAAATTTGGGTCATAACCTAACTCAACCAATTCTTACAAAGCTTTAATTAATATGTGTTGTTTTCGTTTAAATTGTTTAATTACTAAATAAGATTTTTTTTTGTTATGGTCATATATAACATATCAAACAAAAAGGAATTATTTTAAAGATATTTTAACAAAGTTGCTCATGAATTAATTTGGACCAAAAATCAATCCAAGTTTAAATATACTGAAATAAGTTGGATCGGGCTGGAAAACAATGAGCGAGCCAACCTTGAGCGAGCCGGATAAATTTGGGCTTAAATTGACACCGATAAGGGATTCAACTCTCTCTCACACACACATATATTGAACATTTATTGAACTCTGCCCCTGTAATCGTGACTGCATAACCTAATAAAGTTAAAATATTAGGGATTTATTGAACATATAACTGTACCCAGCTGGTATAATCTTGTCATATTATCATTTTTATATAACAACAACTCACTATAATCCCACTAGTGGGGTCTGAGGAGAATAGTGTGTACGCAGACCTTACCCCTACCCTGGAATAGAGAGGCTGTTTCTAATAGACCCTCGGCATCCTTCCCTCCAAGAACTCCTCACCTTGCTCTTGGGGTGACTCGAACTCACAACCTCTTGGTTGGAAGTGGAGGATGCTTACCATCAGAGCACCCCACCTTGTCAATCAATCATTTTTATATGATGTTTAGAAAATTCTTAAATCAATGCTGGATTCAATAGTATATAGTTCTTTTTTCATTGTAGTTGTGAATTGTTTATTTATGGTAGCCTACCAAACTTTTGATTAGCTTGAACGTATATCATTATGGAAGTCGTGAAGTGGAACAACGAGTGGAAAAAAACTGTTCAACCAATTACCATTAGTTTGGTAAACGCCACATAAATATAAAAGGAAAATGTGAACAGTAACTTGTTCTATGTTCTAATCGAATTAAGCAAACAAACAATGCAAAATCAGCCATAGAACTGATCATTATAATACACCTAAAACTGGTGTTAAAATTGGTAGCTCAGATATTAGGTCAGGAAAATCAAATACTCTCCTCCTGTTTCGATTTATGTAATTCTATTTGATGAGAATGAAGTTCAAAACAAAATAAAAAAAAATAAAGAGTCATCAATATTTTGTTGGCGCGGTTTTTTTGCTCCTGGTTTTCCGGAAGAATTGATGAACCACGATCTTTCCTCGAGTCCCATCTCACAACCAAATTAAATGCACTTTCAATTGGGTAAAGTGATATGTATTCATTTACACCGACAATTTTGGGAAAAAGCGTTTCTCGTAGTAGTAGGACTATTTATTACTACTACCAGTAGAATAACTAAATCGAAAATCGATCGGTATCGCAGCACATGCTCTTCATTTAATTAAGATATATTCGCATACACATAATTAATTAATTAATTAATTAATTGAAGGAGTAAATAGAGTTTGCTAGAAAGGTGGAAAAGTTCTCCCTAAACTGTTAACATTTGCGAAAATACCTACCAGATCTTGCCGATACGGTAAGTATGATTTCCTCTTATTCTTATCCATTTCCTTTGCCGCCGCTTGGTTCCGTAAATAAACAGCCGCCGACGAAGATGCCTTCTCTCCGACGTTACTACTTCCCTTTGCCTTTAATTTTCCGGTGACTTTCGATGCCTCAACTGAGTCCTTTGCTTTGGAAGTTTCGTTTTTCGTTCCTTTTTCCTGCGTTAAAAATACAAAACTGTCTTTCCCGTCGCTATTACTCCGACGCATCAAATCTCGAATACTCCACCGCTTAAACGCCGATCCTGTTGAATTACTCTTCTTACATCTGCTCGGTGAAGGCTCGGTTATCTGCGGTTTCCATACACAGTAGGTTCCCGGAGGTACACTTTCCAACTCATCGACCTCCGATGACGACGACGACGGCGGTTCGCGATCTTCTAAAAACAAATCCTTTAACGAAACCTGGATTGAACTATTGGCATTTTCTGACGATTCGCCGTCAGCGCCGCCTTTGTGATCTACGTCATAAGAAACAACGTTTAGTAACAGATCGCGGTTGAAAACGGGGAAAACAGGCTGGATTTGACGGTCGTAGAAGAATTCCCCAACCGAAGCTTCTGGATTTTCACATACCAAAGAGAATTCAAAATCATCCTCGCCAGCGTTCGCTTCCACCTCCGCCTGCTCCGCCACCTTAGAATTGCGTTCAATTTCATCGGAGATTTTAGCGGCAATCTCCGCCGCTCTATTTGAGGAATAGCTGCTAAAGCTAGGGCAGAAAAATTCTTCTTCCTGCATGTGGTCTGGTCTCTGTGAGTAACTAACTGGTGCACGTTTAGGGTCTCTGTAAGTTACGATCTTATTAATGGAGAGAGAATTAATGCGGACTGTTTCAGGCTTTCCAGCTGGGGTTTTATACGAGGGTTTTTTCTTTCTGTTTTTTTAAAGAATTTTAAATTTGATGAGCTAAAAAAATATTTATAGAATTAAGTCAATAATCTATTAATGAACATTTATTGGTAACTTACCATAAATGTAACTTAACCTAACAGATGTCTAAATATTTATTACACTTTTAATACATAATCGTACAACTTAACTTCTTTTGGAAAAATATCTTATGTCTGCAATTTAAAGATCGTAGACAGATATTAATCTTTTCTTAGGTTCCTCTACCCAAATAAATTGTTAACACTAATTGATTTTAACGGGATGACTGTAAAAGATTTTCTTCTAATTTTTGGACTACGATGAGCTTATGAATAGAGAAGGGAGAAAAGGTTGAAAAAAAAGAAAAGTGTCTTTAATTTGGATTTGATTCTTATATCTAAGTGATATAGATCTCCCACTAGGGGTGGTCAGGGGCGGCTCAATGATATTTGTGGCCTAAAGTCAAACTTTAATGAGGGACCCTAAGAATTTTGTTGTAGAAGAAAATTCATAATTTTATTTGAAATTTATTTTTCTAACTTTTTGAGATGCGAAATTATTAATAATTTATTTATAATCGATTTCTTCTAATAATTCTTTTTTAATTGATAAAGAATATGTTTACTAATCAATATCAATAGATCTCTCAACTTTTTATCTATATTAGTCCATTGACTAAGATAACATTTGTTGTTTCTCGCCAACTTCTCCTCCTTCCTCTTCTTCTTGAATTTTATTATTCTCTATCTCAATTATATTAGTGATTTGTTCATCATAAAATCTTCCACATTTTCTGATTTAGAATTTTTACTATTCACTACAAATTTATAAAGTGCTCCTTTTTGGGAGTGTATTAGAGTTTCAATCCTTTTTCTTTTTTGACGTTTTGAACATCCGGATTCATATTTTCTAGTTGTCATATTAAAACTCTAATAAATAACTAAAAGACAATATATACTTACAAAGAAAATATATCCAAAAAAATTAAAAAGTAGATACAAATAATAAAATATAGAATAATCAAACCTGATTTAACAAATAAATAATTTGATAAGCTTTTGCTACTTCAAAATTCTTGATGTAACGTCAAAATACTTGAGAACAAATAAAATAGATGGTATTTGTGTTCTGTTCTTTTATTTTGTGATAGTGACTAGAATGTAGAGAAGGCCAAAGGAACAATAGAAGAGTAAAAGTTAATATACTTTTGCAGATAAAGATAAAAAGAGATAAAAAGAATGTGAGCCTATTTATAATAATGATGGTACATAAATGAGGCAAGATTGTGGAATGTTCACGCGTAAATAAGGCATGGATCCCAAAAATATATTCCTTTTCCAATAGTTCTCCAACGGTCTCCTTTCCTTCAAACTTGCATTTTTTTTCTTTTCAAATACTTAATATTGTTAAAAAAATGGACAAATACATTAACTGTTAGAAAATTTTGGGGCCCTAAGCAACGACTTTACTTGCTTGGCCATTAGGCCGGCCCTAGTGGTGGTAAAATGGTTAAAAGAAAATAATTATCCACCCATAATATCCATTAAAAATGGGTTGTATAATAAACTTTTTAAAAACTGGTCAAATATGGATAAAAACCATATTATCCACTTAAAAAATGGATAACCAATGGATAACTAATGAGTTTAACTTTTACATTTGTAAAGCCTCAAATTGGAAATTTCTCAAGTTTGGGAGACTAGGAATTCTTTCACAAGTTACCATATTCATATTATCCGCCGGTTAACCCTTTTTTATTCGTATTAAATATGAGTCGGATCGGATAGTTTATTTATGTTTTGCTATTTTCGACTCGCTTATATCCAACCCGACCCGCCCGTTTTCCGCTCCTATCTCCAAGGGGTTTCGCGTTTTAGTTTTAGGTATGAAGAACTTTCATCTTCTTGATGTAAACCTAAGTTATAGCCTGTTTGGCCAAGCTGGAGAAATCAACTTATTTTGGGAAGTGTTTTTTTAAAAGTGCTTTGAAAAAAGTACTTTTGGAGAGAAGCAGTTTGTGTTTGGCTAATCACTCTGAAAAACACTTTTGAATAATAATTTGTGTTTGGCCAAGCTTTTCAGAAAGCGTTTTTAAGTATCAAATTACGAATAAGGACATGAATAGATTTACTTAATAATTAATATTATAAGTAAATAAATAATCTTAAAAAATTATTATTTCAGGCAATAATTAAATCTTTTCATTTTATTTAAGTAAAATATGGAAATAAAATTTAAAAATACTTAATTCTTTTTATATAAGTTAAATATATTAAAAATCATTCAACAAATATAAAAGCATTCACCCCTAAAGTCACTATATATTAGAAAGTTATCCTAAAAATAATAAAAAAATATTTATACATTAATATCCTAAGTATTAGGTTTAACGGTTATTTTGGTATATATTATATTTTGTTATGGGTATTTTTGGTGAGAAGAAAAGTCAAAACTGCTTCTGCTTCTGTTTTTGGGAAGAAACTACTTTTTTCTGTTTCTCAGAAACTGGTTCTGCTTCTTCCCAAAAGTACTTTTTCTCTAAAAAAAAGCTTGATCAAACACCTCAAGTTAGGTAAAAAAAAAAGTATTTTTTCCTCTTGAGAAGCTTGACCAAAAAGGCTATTAGTCCAATAAGTAAATTTCGATAAATAGTAGTAAAGAATAGTTGTGATATAAATTTACAACCAGTAAGCTTTTTTAAAAAATAGATTTTTGCACCTCTAAGTAATTTTTATTTTGTAACTCAAAAGTAACTGGACAGTGGAAAAGTTTCTCTTGTTTAAACGTAAAATTCGTTCTTCTTTCTCAAGTTAGTTGTCAGTTGACGTTTTTTGGCACGTATATTTATACTAATTGAGAAGCGTGGAACTAGTTTTCCTTTAGTGGATGACAAGTAAAAGAAAGTGGTTTTCCTACTTAGAACCACTTCACACGTGGGCATCAAGATTGTTTTTGGTGTTTCTGCCATTCATAAAAGGTAATATTTCCGTTCCAGTTTGCGTAAGCCTATTTTTTTTTTGATTTGTTTTTAAAAAAATGATTTTTTTTAAATTTGAAAATATTTTTACTTAAACTTACAATTATACCCTTAATGAAAAGTTTTTATAACCACACAAATACTCTTGACCCCTTTTTGAATTGTTTAGNGACCACAAATTCCAAAAGTCTTCATTTTTTCTTAAACTCCGTATCCAGTCAAACAGGTTCACATAAATTAAAAAATATTTTACGGTATTACATTCGATAATATACAAGAAAGCCTAATTTGATGTGCGGCTAATGCATCAATGACTAAATCAGTTGAATTATTCATGAGGTATTCAACTATTCATCATGTAAATATTCAAAAGTAGATTAAGACGAATCACATCAAACATTGGTTAGAGGCTTGTCATTTTCTCAAACTTTTTTTAAAGATGGGCCAGTATGGCACAACGACAATATGTCAGTACTAATATTGAAATAAAATAAATGTGGAAGAAAGCTTTTGGATATTTTCGAATTTAAGCAAACAATGTAGTTTAATGTCACTAACAAAATATAAAGATAATGCTTAAAATGTATAAACATACAATTTATTCGGAGCAAAGAAAAAGTACCAAACTAATAAAACGACAAGTGATGAAAAGGAAATGCGACAAACGTATCGGTGAAGACTGAAGGGGATATGGAGATTTAATGAATCCTTGGCTAATTTTTTTGGTTCCTATATGGTGTTCGGTATTAATTTGGGGTATTAACTAATTTAGATTCACGTCGTGTAAGGCTCATTGTATTAGGTAGAATTGATTTATAATGAATAATCAAATGATAGTGTGATACGTGGAACCGAAGACAGAGGAAGGTGAATCGGAGCACTCGGGAAATCAATGTTGGGAAGCTGGGTCCGACATGGGAGGACCCCTATCGGGTTTCAGTTGTCATCGGTAAAGGATCGTACGAGTTGGTAAATTAAGATGGAGTCAAATTGCCCAGCAATTAGAATGTGACTCACCTCAAAAGGTATTACTGCTGATGGATCCTACCAATACTGAAAGTATGTGCTGCACTATTTTTTCTTTTGATCAGTTTTATCCCAATCAGATTTTTCTAACAAGATTTTTAACAAGGCAGCAATGGAAAGCATACTACGAGAGGAGTGTCATCGACAAGGATAAGACCTTTAAATGACGAGGCATTGAAATGATAAACTACCATGGAATGGTTAAATAATCTTTGTCTCGATGGCAAGTTCCTAACGGGAAGCAAAGCTTGCCATCGAACCAAAGACTATTCAACAGTTCACAAGTGTTTCACCCAACGAAGCAAGACTTCCAGTATTCCAATTTGCATGCTTCGCATTCGAATACTAGGGGGAATAGTATAAGATACGGCTACAAGATTGCCATGAAAACCGGGGACTACAAGAACCGGGAACAATAATATCTCATCGGGATCGAGAATTGTATGGCCAGCTCCATATAAATAAGTTGTACAAGTTAGGCACATGTATTGGCAGTTTCTTTTTTTTTTTAGCAAATGAATGCTTATATATTAAAGATAGAAGGAATAAAATAAAGTCCTTTTATTTTTAACTTATTTCTTATTCAAACGATGAGTTGATTTTATCATTTGAAAGTTAATAAAAAGTTTCGAATTCTTGTGTCATAACTAACAGGATATGTCCTCTTCTAGAGCACCGTAAACATAAGAGTGCCCTCTCTTATGAAACTCTCATAGTAAAGGGTTGATTTCGGAAGAATTTATGTCCGAAATCAAAAGCTGTCGGATTACAATGTACCCGAAACTTTAACTAATTTGACGCAAAGAGAATATATCTTGCACAACACTTAAGAAAAATTCTTATTTATTTATCAAAGGTGCCAAAACCGATGAAAAGTTTGGCATAATTACAAAAGAGCAACAAAAGAAAAAAATCTAAGGGTTATCGCCGTCGGAGCCCGGGGGAGAGAGACATATGCGTCGCCTAGGTGGGAGAGGGTGGATCAGCTGCCGATTCGGAGTGTAGTACCCCGTAAAATTTTGAAGTACTTAAGCGTTATTAAGAAAGTTAATATGCGCTAATTATATTATTTTGTGTGCATACGGGGACTATTAATATGATGGATATCAATTGAATATGATAATAAGTGTACGAGACATATTATAAGTGATGTGGGGTCTAAGGATAGACCTAAGTCCAAGTTAAGCTGGAAATTACATGATAGACTAAAGTTCCAAATGAGTACGCACAAGACCAAACTTTGGACGAGCATATCTATATATATATATATAATGATTTATGTAATGTAGAACCTATCAAATAAAAGATCTTCGAGTCTGTTTTCTAACGCTTCAAACCGTATGTCATTTGGACATTCCTACAAAAGGTTGTGACCAAATTACCAAAAGCTAGCAGAGAAGTCTACGGATGCGAAGCATCCGGGGCCGCGTCTGAAAGAAAGGCTGACAGTGAAGTGCTGCCATAGCGTCCAGGTCCGCATCTGAGCTTCAAAGAGGAGTGAAGTGGGGATGCAAAGCATCTAGGGCTNTGTGACTCACCTCAAAAGGTATTACTGCTGATGGATCCTACCAATACTGAAAGTATGTGCTGCATTATTTTTTCCTTTGATCAGTTTTATCCCAATCGGATTTTTCTGACAAGGTTTTTAACAAGGCAACAATGGAAAGCATACTACGAGAGGAGTGTCATCGACAAGGATAAGACCTTTAAATGACGAGGCATTGAAATGATAAACTACCATGGGATGGTTAAATAATCTTTGTCTCGATGGCAAGTTCCTAACGGGAAGCAAAGCTTGCAATCGAACCAAAGACTATTCAACAGTTCACAAGTGTTTCACCCAACGAAGCAAGACTTCCAGTATTCCAATTTGCATACTTCGCATTCGAATACTGGGGGAATAGTATAAGATACAGCTACAAGATTGCCATGAAAACCGGGGACTGCAAGAACCGGGAACAATAATATCTCATCGGGATCGAGGATTGTATGGCCAACTCCATATAAATAAGTTGTACAAGTTAGGCATATGTATTGGCAGTTTTTTTTTTTTAGCAAATGAATGCTTATGTATTAAAGATAGAAGGAATAAAATAAAGTCCTTTTATTTTTAACTTGTTTCTTGTTCAAACGATGAGTTGATTTTATTATTTGAAAGTAAACAAAAAGTTTCGAATTCTTGTGTCATAACTAACAGGATATGTCCTCTTCTAGAGCACCGTAAACATAAGAGTGCCCTCTCTTATGAAACTCTCATAGTAAAGGGTTGATTTCGGAAGAATTTATGTCCGAAATCAAAAGCTGTCGGATTACAATGTACCCGAAACTTTAACTAATTTGACGCAAAGAGAATATATCTTGCACAACACTTAAGAAAAATTCTTATTTATTTATCAAAGGTGCCAAAACCGATGAAAAGTTTGGCATAATTACAAAAGAGCAACAAAAGAAAAAAATCTAAGGGTTATCGCCGTCGGAGCCCGGGGGAGAGAGACATATGCGTCGCCTAGGTGGGAGAGGGTGGATCAGCTGCCGATTCGGAGTGTAGTACCCCGTAAAATTTTGAAGTACTTAAGCGTTATTAAGAAAGTTAATATGCGCTAATTATATTATTTTGTGTGCATACGGGGACTATTAATATGATGGATATCAATTGAATATGATAATAAGTGTACGAGACATATTATAAGTGATGTGGGGTCTAAGGATAGACCTAAGTCCAAGTTAAGCTGGAAATTACATGATAGACTAAAGTTCCAAATGAGTACGCACAAGACCAAACTTTGGACGAGCATATCTATATATATATATATAATGATTTATGTAATGTAGAACCTATCAAATAAAAGATCTTCGAGTCTGTTTTCTAACGCTTCAAACCGTATGTCATTTGGACATTCCTACAAAAGGTTGTGACCAAATTACCAAAAGCTAGCAGAGANTCTTTCAGTCTATTTTCTAACGCTTCAAACCGTATGTCATTTGGACATTCCTACAAGAAGTTATGACCAAATTACCAAAGGCTAGCAGACGCGTCCGAAAGAAAGGCTGGCAGTGAAGTGCTGCCATAGCATCCAGGTCCGCATCTGAGCTTCAAAGAGGAGTGAAGTGGGGATGCAAAGCATCCAGGGCCGCATCCGAAACCCAAAAATCTGGGCTTATAAATACAAAATCGGGGGAAGAGAGTATTTTGTGTATTGGGGGTTAGGGTTCTTGATGGTGAAGAGAGGATTTTGAGCTCAAATCAAGTCCAATCAACTAAGGTAAGTTGTTATTGATATTTTGGGTTGATTCTTACTCAATATACATGAGTTATAACATCATTCTTACATCCAAATACTAGATTTCATCATCAAATCCTCAAGAACACAAAAATTACCAAAGTTGTGATTTTTCAAGATTGATCTACTAGAGGTAATTCCAATGCTTCAAACTCGTTTATTATGAGTAGTTAGAAGCATTTGAAGCATTTGTACAAGTTTTAATGGTTGAAATATTGAATTATAAAACTCTAGTCCATGGCATGAATAGTACTTTTGAGAAAATAAGAGAGAAGATGAATGGTAATCTTGGTGAAGAAATTTATGAATACAATGAACCTATGGAATTATTTGTCAGCAAAAGATGAAAGTGATCAACTAAGTAATCACCCGAATTGTATATTTTGCAAGTGTTGATTATGGAAGATGATGAATAGTAACTTGATGGCAATAGACAATTGATGTAGTATCATTAATGGCTTCGAAAGGGTATTAAAATGTAAGAATGAAGTTGAATGGTCTAGCATGTAAAACTATTTAGCGATTTGAGTTGTTGGAGGCTCGTAGCCAACTTATGAGCCATATATAAGTATTGATCAATATCTTAGGTCATATTTTCATGTAATTAGGATATCTAATTATAGATGTCGACTTGTTGGTGATGTTGAGTATTTTAATCAATATTGGAATGATGGAGGAGTATTGAAAGCTTGTGAATGTTAATAAAGTGAAAGCGAGGTAAGTTGATTAAAACTTACTCTTCTTGAGGGACTTTCTCTAAAAGCATGTTTTGAGTTAATACTTAAGTTGTTTACAAATGTGCTTTTGTGCTTGTGTGGACAAACAAGTACGCATATCTCTATGTATTAAAGTATTATGTTGCATATGTAGTGTCATGTTGTATTATAAAATTTTATTTTAAATCTTGTTGGCAAAATGACACTCCAGGCAAATGTTATAAGTTTTTATCAAAACTTACATATTGGCAAGAGTATACATTTTGAGTGCTAAAGATAAGTTTTCATGAAAAATATTTCTTTTGGAAATTGACGAACAAAATAGCACTTGTGATATCTTTTAAGATTGATGTTAAATTGCTAAAGGCTTTAGCCCATGTAAAAGGTTATTTACTTAAATTTTGCTCAAATGATTTAGATTTTTTGTAAATACTATGATTTGATAAAAATAGATCATTTGAGGCTACTATGCTATGAATCTATTTTTGAAGTATCAAATATTTTGGGAGTTACTTGTGTTCACCGAGATTGGCTTCGGATATATTGTGTTCGTTATCATGAAACTACACGTGCCTGTATAGGCGTAGATGGCGACTTTGTGGTATAGACTACGGCAGAGTGCTCTCCCTCGAGAGGGCACTATTTTGTGCTATTATTAGCATGACTGAGTTGATTCATACGGCACTACGATGAGACGACCTGAGCAAGTAGGGTATATGATACTTGCCGCTAGGTACATAACCTAGTTGACCTTTTTATGTCGGTGATGGTATAGTACTCCCAGTGATAGGTAAGGATGATTTTTTCATGTTTAGGCCTAAGGAGCCGAAAGTGATTTCGATGACTTAAAGCAAATGGAAAGATTTTGCATGATTTTATCCAAAATCTTGGATTGATGTAAATATTTTAAAAGTTTATATTATGGGTTATATTTTACTTAGTTGTTATTTAAAATAACAAGGGTCATGAATTTATAAATTTCTTATCGTTTTATATCAAATATTGGTGCATTGTTTTTAATTATCCCAAGAACTTAAGTTAGAGAGAGTCTATGACACTTATTGAGTATCGTTGTGGTGTACTCAGCCCTTAGGGGGGCCTCTCTAGGGCCCTGCTTACTTTACATATTTTAGGATGATGTATGATACGTGGCATGCAGTCAGGTTAGGATGACTCTCTTTCTGAGGTATTATGAAGCACCACTTTTATCTCGTGGTAGCTATCATGTTCTTTCTCATTTTATTTTATTAGAATAATCCAACCGTTGGTTCTATTCTTGGTACAGAGGCTCCATAGATAGTTGTGAAAGGTTGTAATAACGGGGTTGTACACGACATACATGAAAGTATATTTATTTTACTTAATCTCATTGTTATTATCATGAAAGATGTCATGTGTGATTTTGAATTGGAAAATATTTTATTATTTAACTTGAAAATGTATATGATTTTTTTCAAGGAGCTTCTGCAGTTAAATTAGTTTTTATGCATATGATTTGGGTGTATCACATGGTTTGGTTTGCTCGGGTCGGGTAGTGTGTCGGGTACCGGTCACGTAGTTTTGAGTCGTGACATGACTTGGTATCAGAGCACTAGGTTCTAAGTTGAGTCCTAGGAAGTCTATGGAGCCGTGTCAAGTATAGTCACTCTTATCGATGTGTTGCCCGCCACACTTATATCGGGGAGGCTACAATGACATCTAGGGAGTTTCATTTTTTTCGTACTCTATATCATGCGTTTGTGTCTGAAGTGAGTACAGATTCTCGATCGTATTGATTTCTTATTGAGGAAGATATTGAAGTGACGAGAATGAAGCTCAATGTTTAATTTATAATACGAGATATTTGGGCTAATAGCCACAAAGTATCAGATTTGTTCAAAATAGAAGGTTAAGTCGAGAATAGATTGGGACTGATACAGTGAGCACGTATGACTTTGGTGAACAAGAATTATTTGTCGAATACTGAGAAATCATGGAAGAAAATAAGGTGATGAAGTCAGCTAGTATTGTCAGGATGGTGTCCTGACTTATAAAGAATTTTACTAAAGGATGTGAATAAGGGAACCTATGTTAGGTCCTAGATTTCAATTCAAGATCGTTAGTCAAGATGTTGGAGGGACTGTTTACTATGGTAATCATCATTAACGAGTTTAGCAAAGGTACAAAAAAAAGAATATTGTAAATAAAGATGTTGCATCTTAAATTATCATGACAAGATATAGAGAGGTAATATGGATCTAATTGATAAGTGAATGTGAATCAGTGAAGTTTGTGGTAAACATAGTATGACTCATAAGAAGTTTGGCATAGTTAAGACAGTGTCAATAATGACCAAAGACACATTTCCAAAAAAGAAAAGGGGGACCTCTTGATCATCCGAAAAGGGAATGTTACAAGACGAGAGAGATGACCCTTAATTGTACTTGACATCGGGTTTTCCATAAGCATGATAGGTTATCGTCATGATGGTGTCATATGTAATAGAAGTGGCACATAAGAAATAAAGTACCACGTGTAAGTACGAGTTGAGGATAGATGAAGCATGCCATATGTAAAAGATAGGAATGACAACCTTGAGTTCCTCCAGATGATGAATGTGATACAAATAAAAGTTAATATCTAATTATGCATACCAAGTTATGCGAGGATAAAGTATGTGAACTTAAATAGGTAAGCGTGAACATATTAAGTCATGAGATGCATAAAAGGCGTAATCTTGGAGGTTATAAGAAGCAATATAGATTGTTAGAGAAGGGAGAAAAATGATATGGAATGATAATCTTGAGTTTTTTTTAGTCGGGGTATGTCTTATTTTATTATGTTGAAATGATGAAAAAAATTGAGAATTTCTAAGAATGATCTCAAAGCAACTCTATATGTGCCCGATATTGAAAGAGCAGTTAACTTGTGAGTGAACGGATCCTTATGATTCAAGAAAAATAAATATAGAAATGGCTCATGGGCTAAGTTAAAGTTGTTGGAAAGTTATACATATAAGGTGTACGATGTAAGGATCAAAACAATGATTAAAAACGGTTATGGTACGGATTTGGATATTGAGAAGTACAAGAATTCTAAGACTACATGATAATGTGTCATAAATCCCTATAAAATGTGTAGGGACGAGGTCAACGATACCATGAAGAATCAAAAAATATACAAGTATATATTTATCATATGAAAAGTGTTGATGTAAATATGTGGTATTAGCTATGACCAAAAGAGATCGCATTGTGATGAAGACATGAGGTAATAAGACCCTACATGCATGCCATATTTATCATAAGTATTAGCCTACTCGGTAGGATACCATCAAAAAAAAGTTTTATGAAAGGACTTAAGAGCAAGAAATATAATTTCAGAGATATATACTACGGAATCTCATATATATATGCGGCTTGAGAACATGATGGTGGCATAAAGATAGGATGTGTAGTTCTTACATGTAGCATTGTGAAGATGGTATATGTTGTGAAAATTTATATAATGATATGTGGATTTAGCCCAAGGGAGTCACACTTGTTCAGCATATTTAAGCATGAGATGAGAGGCGCAAGGTAGTCGTACTTGCTAGAACTGTATTAGAGCATAAATTGAAGGGTGAAATATTAGAAGAGATTTTAACGGTAGAGTGAACATGAAAGAGTGAAGTGCTAACTATAAAGATGTCGTAAGGGCAAAAAATAATGGCCTTTAGCAATATATGTTGCAGCTAGTAGCGACGTGATACTTGGACACAAAAATGAACAAAGGAAGTTCCTACGAGTATAACCAATATATCATATTGTCAGAATAATGAGGATATCGTTATAATGATGAAACAGACGACAATGTACGAAGAAAGATTGAAGCGGTAAAATAGAGATTTCTAATTGGGAGATAAATAGCCCGTAAAGCAGGTGAGCATGTAAATGATCCGAGAAAATTTATTCGAAATTTCAGTTAACTCTTTGAGTGGTAGGTAAGAGTTTCAAATTTCATTTGCTCCTAAGTGGGGGAGCGTCAGAGTAAGCAGACGTCACCTTTAAAGTGATGGTTTATTAAAAAAAAGTAAAGGTTATAGTTACTAAAAATAAGGCGAATGAGGTATTATTAGTAACCTTTATGATCAGAAGGGTACAATTTTTATGAAGTGCTTGTACGATAATTATAAATTCATTAAGAGCAATAGTTAGGATGTTCTGCATCAGGGATGTTGAAATTTATCTCTGATAGTTAAGGATTTAATAGGCACCTCGAATGTATTCCTACAACTTGGGGACATGTGCGATTTGAATTAAATTCAAGTATTGCGGAGAACGAGGGAGTACTTTGAATTAAATGTGGAATTATATGGAATAAGGGAGTCCTTTTAATATATGCACAATTTGCACGAAATAAAATAGAAAGGGGTAATGCAATGCTTATTCTTAAATGAGAAGAGACTTCTATCCAAAAATAAAGTATGTCAGTAAAAAGCACGGGTTCAAAGAAGAGCACTAATATTAAAAAGGGTGCAAGTACCATTGTGGTAACGATGACTCTTGACTGCTGAAAGTTTACGGGATACGGTAGCATGTCTATGGTGCGCATGAAAATAAATGCAATCCCAAATTTTTGGTAGAAAAATATCACAAGATACTCAATGGTGTCAAGGAATTGGTAAAAGTTAAGAAATAAAACTAGAACACGGATGTTCGCGAGTAGGTGGCAAACTAGTGGCATGAACTCAAACGAAGTGAGTTGAATTATTTTTAGAGCAAACTTGTTGGTAACAATAGTTATCAAGTTATGGATCTAACATGAGCTCTAAAGGTATAAGCGAAAGTGGGGGTATGAAATTATCATATGATTGATAAATCTGAGACAAATCTCTTATTAATCTTTGGAAGAAATAAAAGAATATTTCAAAATAGTTTTGATGATTTGTGAATATTAAAAGTTTTAAGTGGGAAGACTTTTCCTGCAAACAGGATTCATAAAGGACAACAGATAAATTTGAAAGCATCGTTATAAGGAAATTTTGAGACTACGAGTCGTAATGAACAAGTTTTGCAGATACAAAGTGAGCAATATAACTTCGATCTCATAAACTATGAAATATTGCCTTGAGCAAGCTAAGAAATTAAGGGGGCATGAAAATAAGTTATTGTTTATTAAGGAAGCCCAATCACAGAAAGATTTTTGATTTGGTTGAAGATACTTTTCAAGTACAACTTGATGTATGCATGACTAAAGAAAATTCAGGCATGTATAATAGTGATATATGAGCTATGTATAGTAGTAATTATTGATATTGAGTGGTATTCATATATGTTACAAGTTAAAAGTTTTAAAGATTTACATTTGATGCACTTATGGTATATGTATAGCCGAGTGAGATCAAGATGGTACATTACATTGTGTATTGTTGGTTGTTGAGCGATATTGTTATTGATGCCCGTGTGAGGGCTTGTTTTATACAGGTAAAAGTTTTTGGATAGTCCTAGTTATAAGGGAAACTCTGCCGAAATTTTTAATAATTTGTAAAGATAGCCAAATTTTGAAGGCCATAAGTAAGTTGAGATTTTGGAAAGAAAGTATAAGACCCATGTAGTCATAAGTGCCTATGCATAATGGTTGGAGGTAAAAGGATGGTAACTCTATTCTTAGAAGTGACTCGTAAAACATACGAGGATGAATGTTCTTAAGCGGTGGAGAAGGTAGCACCCCGCAAAATTTCGAAGTACTTAAGTGTTATTAAGAAAGTTGATATGCGTTAATTATATTATTTTGTGTGCATACGGAGACTATTAATATGATGAATATCAATTGAATATGATAATAAGTGTACGAGACATATTATAAGTGATGTGGGGTCTAAGGATAGCCCTAAGTCCAAGTTAAGTTGGAAATTACATGATAGACTAAAGTTCCATATGAGTACGCACAAGACTAAACTTTGGACGAACATATACATATATATATATATATATATATATATATATATATATATATATATGGATTTATGTGATGTAGAACCTATCAAATAAAAGATCTTTCAGTCTATTTTCTAACGCTTCAAACCGTATGTCATTTGGACATTCCTACAAGAAGTTATGACCAAATTACCAAAGGCTAGCAGACGCGTCCGAAAGAAAGGCTGGCAGTGAAGTGCTGCCATAGCATCCAGGTCCGCATCTGAGCTTCAAAGAGGAGTGAAGTGGGGATGCAAAGCATCCAGGGCCGCATCCGAAACCCAAAAATCTGGGCTTATAAATACAAAATCGGGGGAAGAGAGTATTTTGTGTATTGGGGGTTAGGGTTCTTGATGGTGAAGAGAGGATTTTGAGCTCAAATCAAGTCCAATCAACTAAGGTAAGTTGTTATTGATATTTTGGGTTGATTCTTACTCAATATACATGAGTTATAACATCATTCTTACATTCAAATACTAGATTTCATCATCAAATCCTCAAGAACACAAAAATTACCAAAGTTGTGATTTTTCAAGATTGATCTACTAGAGGTAATTCCAATGCTTCAAACTCGTTTATTATGAGTAGTTAGAAGCATTTGAAGCATTTGTACAAGTTTTAATGGTTGAAATATTGAATTATAAAACTCTAGTCCATGGCATGAATAGTACTTTTGAGAAAATAAGAGAGAAGATGAATGGTAATCTTGGTGAAGAAATTTATGAATACAATGAACCTATGGAATTATTTGTCAGCAAAAGATGAAAGTGATCAACTAAGTAATCACCCGAATTGTATATTTTGCAAGTGTTGATTATGGAAGATGATGAATAGTAACTTGATGGCAATAGACAATTGATGTAGTATCATTAATGGCTTCGAAAGGGTATTAAAACGTAAGAATGAAGTTGAATGGTCTAGCATGTAAAACTATTTAGCGATTTGAGTTGTTGGAGGCTTGTAGCCAACTTATGAGCCATATATAAGTATTGATCAATATCTTAGGTCATATTTTCATGTAATTAGGATTATAGATGTCGACTTGTTGGTGATGTTGAGTATTTTAATCAACATTGGAATGATGGAGGAGTATTGAAAGCTTGTGAATGTTAATAAAGCGAAAGCGAGGTAAGTTGATTAAAACTTACTCTTCTTGAGGGACTTTCTCTAAAAGTATGTTTCGAGTTAATACTTAAGTTATTTACAAATATGCTTTTGTGCTTGTGTGGACAAACAAGTACGGATGTCTCCATGTATTAAAGTATTATGTTGCATATGTAGTGTCATGTTGTATTATAAAATTTTATTTTAAATCTTGTTGGCAAAATGACACTCAAGGCAAATGTTATAAGTTTTTATCAAAACTTACGTATTGGCAAGAGTATACATTTTGAGTGCTAAAGATAAGTTTTCATGAAAAATATTTCTTTTGGAAATTGACGAACAAAATAGCACTTGTGATATCTTTTAAGATTGATGTTAAATTGTTAAAGGCTTTAGCATGTAAAAGGTTATTTACTTAAATTTTGTTCCAATGATTTAGATTTTCTGTAAATGCTATGATTTGATAAAAATAGATCATTTGAGGCTACTATGCTATGAATCTATTTTTGAAGTATCAAATATTTTGGGATTTACTTGTGTTCACCGAGATTGGCTTCGAATATATTGTATTCGTTATCATGAAACTAAACGTGCCTGTATAGGCGTAGATGGCGACTTTGTGGTATAGACTACACCAGAGTGCTCTCCCTCGAGAGGGCACTATTTTGTGCTATTATTAGCATGACTGAGTTGATTCATACGGCACTACGATGAGACGACCTGAGCAAGTAGGGTATATGATACTTGCCACTAGGTACATAACCTAGTTGACCTTTTTATGTCGGTGATGGTATAGTACTCCCAGTGAAAGGTAAGGATGATTTTCTTATGTACAGGGTTGTACCTGACATACATGAAAGTCTATTTATTTTGCTTAATCTCATTGTTGTTATCATGAAAGATGTCATGTGTGATTTTGAATTGGAAAATATTTTATTATTTAACTTGAAAATGTATATGATTGTTTTCAAGAAGCTTCCGTAGTTAAATTGGTTTTCATGCATATGATTTGGGTGCATCACATAGTTTGGTTTGCTCGGATCGGGTAGAAAGTCGGAAAAAGATGAAAGCACAAGAAGGTTAAGTGCAAAGAAGATGATGAACTTATGAAAGTTTTGGAAGTGAAAGAGGTAAAATGATGAGTATAAGTAAAGATATAGACAACAAAATCATGGTCATGATTACCTCGAGAATCGACGAAAATATTGTTGAATCGTCAGGCAATACATGTTGGGGGTATTAAATGTGAGAAAACGTGCATTCTTTCAAGCGTCGGAGATTATTCAGAAGGTTCTCAGAAGATTTTCCGCCAAGAAAGGGATCTTCACCAACTTTTCGATGACACAAAGATATGCCATTGGAAAGTAGGGGAACTATTTGTATTAGGTAGAATTGGTTTATAATGAATGATCGAATGATAGCGTGACACGTGGAACCAAAGACAGATAAAAAGTAAATGAAGTAACAACCAGTACCGTAAACAACAATTGTAATTGGCATCAGAAATAACTTTATTTGCTCTTTTACATTATTCTTATTTCTGTTGTCGGAGCCAAGCTTGTCATTTCCTTCGATTTTAATCGCTAAGTCTTATTTTTAATCTTGTTTATTTATAATTTTCGGATCAAGTCAGTTCGCTTGTCTATAAACCACGTTACAAATTTAACTGTACCGTTTTACGGATAAATACTCATTAAAGGGAGAAGTGATCTTTGCTAGGAGTTTTTTCATACCTCGAATTTAAACTCGAAATCTCTAATTAAAGATGGGAGATCTTATTCATTCCACCACACTCCTAAATGATATTTGTGGGTGAAGTGCCCTTAAAGCATTTTGTGCATTTAGTGGTGTCTTTCTATTATTGTTGTTACCGCTTTAAATCAGCATCAATTAAATTAGCTCACCTAAAACATCAATTATCATGCTATGCATGTATAGTATCAACATGTAATAAAGGACCCCAAATGGCTTGCCTTGTCGGTTCATTGGGGTTCATAGTTTAATTCACCAATTGTTTTACATAAGCTATATTCTTTCTGCAAACACTACTCGGTTGGCGTGATTCTAATTCTTAAGAAGTGGTACAAATTACTCAAATATGTTTGGTATAAGGTTTTGGTTGCAAGTCTATTTGGCTTACTCATTGAACTGAAGGAAAGTGTTGAGTGAATTAACTAGTGTAATTGGAGGGCAACAATTTTAAAGACGCAGCACTAATTATTAGCGAGCATTTTATATGTAACGATATTTATACTTCTTTTCATATGTTGGCAATATGAAATTCATACTCCTCTACATGGTGAATAACCAGATGCAAATTAATGAACATTTACTTGTCATGTTCCATGAATAGAATATCTATTCGAATCTCTTTAGAAAAAAGATCTTATTTCTCGTAATAAAGAAGATTTTTAGTCTTGTGATAGGTCCCTAACGAAACTAGTTCTTCTAGTTTGTAACTAGATCGAAATAGGAATAGTTCCTACTACTACTCCATTTGTATGAAATTAAATCACCTTGAAATGTTTCGTATTTCTTATCAATTCCTAGGGATGAAGCTTGTGCAAGTAGATTGTCCTTTAATTCTGTAACCTAAAATCATCCTTACTTAATGTTCATCAGCATTCTAAAATTTCATTATTCGCATCTGCTAAAACATAAAATCTCCTATCAAATAACATTAATTCTAGCCAATCCAACAGACTTTACATTTGATGAAGCTTCAGAATGTTACAACGATTATAGTATATGTTACCCCAAAAAATGACAGTTGATGTAAGGCCCCGTAAAATTTCGCCAAAGAATTTGAGTTTTGTGGTGCCGA
Source organism: Nicotiana otophora (assembly GCA_000715115.1). Classification (NCBI taxonomy): domain Eukaryota; kingdom Viridiplantae; phylum Streptophyta; class Magnoliopsida; order Solanales; family Solanaceae; genus Nicotiana; species Nicotiana otophora. The sequence continues at coordinate 10,948 of AWOL01S0055396.1, read as the reverse complement.
GGTGGGCTAATATGTTCGAAGGTAAGCTCGCCGCGGTACGGACTTTTGGGTTGAAAAATGCATGGGAGAGTTGGTGAAAATTTTTGGCAGAAGAAGGCAGTTTTGCGGTCAAGTTCGTGACTGCAGAACCACTCCACGAGACGCATAATCAACGCGGCGAGCAAAAAATTTATTGAATTTGAAAGGTCGTTTTGCGGTCCATTATGTGATCCACACTTCCGTCGCATATTTAGCATGAATAATTTCGTTGGGTAATTCTGCGGTCCATTCCGCGGCCGCATAAGTGGTCTGCGGACCGCAGACCGATCCATGCCATCCCAGTTTTTGGCATCACTTTCGGGGTCGATTTTGCGGGCCGCATATCTGTTCTACGGTCCATTCTGCAACTGCAGACTTAAGTTCGGAGGGTCCATTTTCCTATTTTTATAACCCGACCCCATTTTGATTAATAGCCTTTGGGGCTCATTTTGGGGCATATATATGATGTTTTAGAGAGAAGTGAGAGTATTTTAGAGAGAGAAGGAGAAGGCCTAGCATTCTATTCATCCATTCTTACCCCAATCTTCAAGAATCATTGAAGCCAATAACTATTCCATCATCTATCCGGGTAAGTTCTTGTCCTACTCATCCATGCAAGTTTATTTAGGGTGGGGTTGGAGATAGGACATGCATGTGCCAATAGGAGGTAGTATGTGGGGTTGTTAAACTATATCGGGTAGTTTCTTGTTGAAATTGGTTGAGGGAGGAAGGGATTACCATTGTAGAGCTTTGTACTCAAGTTTGCATTATAGGTGTTTGACAAAATTCCTAAGAGAGTTACACCATGAGAATTCTTCTAATTATTATCCGATTTTCGCTATCTTTCAAAAGATTGTTATTGCTAGAAGTGTTGGGACGTTGTAGTAACTTACATAAAGCTCAAACAACGTATATTGGCTAAACTTCTCTCTTGGAATCGAATTCCATGATGTTTCCGTAAGTTCAAGTATGGTTGGCCCAAGTTCCTAATTCCCATGTTCCGAGTTATTCCTTATATATTTGATTATTCCGAATAAGCTTGTGTTGAAAGATATATACTAAAAATGTGCACCAAATTATCCTATCATCTTGTGTTCTCCGTCGGGAATGTATCCTAGTGTGACCAATATGTCGAGATAGTATGATTTCAAATCATGTTTAAATTGCAAGTTATTATGCCCAATTGTGAAAGAAAACTCAATGCGCCTAAGACTTCTATTGTTCATATTTATGTTTAAGGCCTTGATTCCAAATACTCTTATTGATGATGATCTATAAATATGCCTGAAAGTGAAAGAAATGAGAGTGAGATATAAAACGTGACCATGGTTGTTGTAACTAGTGCATTTGATTTGAAGTCATGTTTAAATCGTATATCATCATGCTCTCCTTTATAAATATTTCTAATGTGATTTGAGTTCTTACATACTCATGAGTTGAAATTGTGTATTGCCTTTTAGGAAGAAGTATTTCAAAAAGATACAGTGTATTACTCGTTTATGATTTTTAACTTGTGTTGCGATTACAAATCATTGTGCTCCATACTTTGAAAAGGGATCTATTGTGTTTAAAACATTCACTATTGATGAACTTAAAGTTATGATTTTCGAAATATTCTATATGTTGATGTTTGTGATGATGATCATGAAAAGTCACGAAATGAAAAGTGTGGAATATGAAATATGGCTAACGTGCCATGAATGAGGAATCATATGTATGGACAAGAGAGCCAATGAAATAATAATATTGTGAGTGGCTAAAAGTACTAATGAGGCTATATATGGTCTGGAAGGTTACGAGGTGAATGTATTTGTATTTATGTTGCCTTTGTGTGCAAAGCAAAAATATTTTTGGGAGTATCGTTAGTCACCGAGGAATGGTAGGTTAAAATAACCTAACCCCGAAATTACACGTGTCGGTGTAGGAGTGCGTTGTGATTATTCTCCTTATTTGGGATGAGATTGATGTGAGAGAATATTCCCCTTAATTGGGATGAGATTATTGCTAGCAAATGGTGATGTCAATCCACACGGCATTGTGGTGAGACGACCTAGCCGACCAGGTCGAGATCGGACGCCATGTCGCACACATGTTGGTGATTGTGATTACACCTCCAGCCTCACACATTAAGGTGAGGCTGCAGGGCTGTTTTGTGTAGAGATTGTGATTGTGATTACACCTCCACCCGCACACATTAGGGTGAGGCGGCAGGGCCCCTTTGTGTAGAGATTGTGATTGTGATTACACCTCCACCTGCACACATTGGGGTGAGGCGGCAGGGCCGCTTTGTGTAGAGATTGTGATTGTGATTATGATTGTGACTGTGATTGGATGTCTTTGGGTGAGACGGCCTAGCCAATCGGTTCGTGTTCGGACTCCGTCCTAAAATCACTGTGGTATATCGGTACTAATGATCTCCCAACAAAAAATATTATTATTTTTGTACTTTGAAAATTTTTCGGTTATAACTTGACGTTTGGATATCATTGATTGTTACTTGTTGCTTCCACGGTTTTCCCCTTCTTATATTGGCATTCTATTTCTAAAGAGGACATTTAGCTTCACATACTAGTACTATTCCACATGTACTAATGGCCCTTTTGCCGGGGGCGCTACATCTTAATGGATGTAGGTGGTTCGTCAGCGGACAGCTTTGACCCTCGTTAGCAGTTAATCTCTATCCAACAGACTTTGGTGAGCCCTACTCTATTACAAGCCTTATGTCACATGGCATTGTACTTGGTGTTTCGAGGTATAGTCGGGGCCTTGTCGCCGACACTTCCATATTACTCTTTTGTTGTACTTAGAAGCTCCGTAGACATAGTGTGGTGGTGTTGGAAGAGTCAAACTAGATATGTTGTAATTGTATCACATGATCCACTTCAAATTATGAATGTGTAATATATTTTAGGAATTATGAATGAAGCAAATAATGGTAATGGAATTGGTATTGTTCATAAAATCCTTTCAATGGTTAATTAATGAAATATATCTTCCCTTTATTCATGGGCGAGTTTGGGTAGGAGGCATTGTACAAGCTTGCTTGAACGGAGTATCTCGGTTGAGCGCCGGTCACGTTCCTCAAGGTCGGGGCGTGACAGTTGAAATGTTAGTATCCTAGCTCACTTACACACAACACTATTTATCTACTTTACACTAAATAAATTTACATACTATTTAGGAGCAACCTGTGACAAAGTGAATCTATTTCGAAAGCTATATCTTTTCTTTGCCTCTACCATTAAACTCCTCAGTAAAGTCACTATTTAATCCTTCGAATCGTATCCTTTGAATCTGATCATGGTACATAGGTCGGAACTCAGTCTGAAATGCCCTGTATGTAACATATGGTAACAAAGAGGAAACGACGACCAGAAGAGTGACCAGCCAATAGAACGGACTTGGAGCACAAGCTTCCACGAGAATCTGATATGCTGTAGTTGATATTATAGGGGAAAGAGAGCCATAAACTGCTAAAAACACATACCAAATCGCAATGCTGCCCCAGATGAAAAAGTGCTGAATCCAAGTGAAGTAGTTGATAGACACTGCCATTTGACAATTGACTGTCCACACCACACAAGTGTACATTATCACTCCAAATACTCCATAGTCAACTGGTTGACCATCTTTCCGGAATACGTGATGCACGATCGAATTGTTGGTTCCAAAGAAGATGATCATAGAACAGATAACACCATTTAACATCCAGCCTAAAATGCGAGGCCAACTGAAGAGAATGTTCTTTGTCCCCTCTTCATAGAGCTTAGGAAACTGGAAAAGAAATACTATGAGAGATAAGGTTGTGGCCCTCTTGCTTAGTTTTTTTAAGTTACAACCACTTGCAGCAGAGATCAAAGAACACGTTAAAGTGGTGAATATGAAGTAGCTTTTTTTAATAAACATAACTTTGTTGGTGCTTAAAAGGAAGTACAAAATAGGAGACCGACCTCGAGACATAGCCGTGCAGAAACATCCTGATCAAAGACACCGAGAGCAATCACAGGAAGCGATGTGAAAAACACATTATATAACGACATATACCAGTCATTATAAGCAGGTCGTCCAGAGAAAGAAGCAAAGCCCTCAAACCAGAAAAGGGTCAACCCAAAGGCGAGGTTCTTGTAAAAGAAGTAGCACAACTGCAACCATCCCAAAAAGTGATATCAGGAGGTCATAAATGTCTAATTCAAAACCATCATGAAACTTTGCTTTCAATCAGCCAGCAAAATACAAAATATTCGTAACTGCAACCCATGCCCCTGGTACAGCGGTAAGTAAACTGCTATTCACTTTTTTATATGTAACATGTGTCATGCTTCTTAACGATTTCAAAAAAGTGTACGCCTGTTTAATAATTATGACGCATGCCTGCTAAACTAAAAATAGTCACCTCAATTACGCAAATGTTACATCAGTTCCATTTTTACAAAGAAAGTTTTAAACCAAAAAAAAAAAAAGACTCGGTATCAATTTTTTGTTTGGTGCATATTGGCTCCAAGATGAGCAAAATGTCAGATGTGATTTCTGGTCATATCCGATTTCTTTTTAAAATTTCCTAGGATGGGGAATACTTACCATCATTGATATTCTCCTGTAGCACCAGTGGCCATGGACCAACAACAAGCGCTCAAGAAAACGGAATTGAGCTATTGCATAATCACTTGACATGACAGCCTAGTAAGAAGTGCAGCATCATCAGTTTAACTCCTTGACGAACATGGAAATTGTTTGGCAGAAAGAATCTGCGCTCATATTGCCTACTACAACTTAATTAGAAATCACAGTCCATCAAGAGAGACAAGAAAAGACAGTCTTCGTAAGTAATATTAATGCAAAAAGAAACAGCACCAAGTGATGAGAGGAGAGATAGTGTTACATCTTCAGCTAAAGTCAACAATCACCGAGAATCTTACTAATGCTAGAAATTATATTCTGTACTAGAACATTGAATCTCCCCTCATAAGCCTAGTAACGACAAAACCTCAGCAGTTACTTGAATCCTGATTAAACTAATCCAGAACAGAAAAACAAGACCCCCTCCTGATAAATTGCTTCACTGATCTGAATTAGTCAGTTATTCAGGATCATGAAACAGTTATGAGGCGCTTCAAATAGGAATAGTTCTCAGCAAAAGGAAAACTGACTCACACAAAAAGAGCTCCAACTAAATACTAAACTACCTTTCTTCCATTGCTTCTTCTGCTCTCCATTTTCCAAAAATTAGCTCACTGAACTTCATTAAGTCTCGGCCACTTGATTATTCACATCAATTCCTAATTATCCACAGCTACGACTAGTGATGAATAAAAACATACCAAAGCAGAGCTTTCAAGAGGGAGAACAGATGCGGCAATATGTACCGAAAACCAGGATGGCATAAGTTACACTAACTAATCCCCTACCCCAACCCCCACTAGAGGAACGGTATCCGCCCTGACAAGGAAAAGGCAAAGCGAAATGGAAAAATGACGAAAAGGAAAAGCAAGGGTCCGAACACTAAGAAATGGAAGGAAGGAAAAAGAACAATGCAAAAGAGGAAGAACTACGCAAAAAGTTACCTGCATTCCTTCAACGCCACTGATGCCAACCCCAACATCAGCCTCTTGGAGCATGCTTACATCATTTGCCCCATCACCAATCGCTAATGTATTTTGGTGTGTTCCAACTTTCACCAATCTAGTAACCTGCATATCTTTAAAGATTTTTGTCAGATTATTCAAATGGCCCACAAACCTGATGTGCAACAAACTTTGTATACAGTTAATGAACAAAATTCTCCAAATACGAAACTGTATAGGATGGCACTTACAAGAGCTTTTTGTTTAGGAGTGGAGCGGCAGCAAATAACAGATGCACAACTTATTGCAAGCTCCAAGAATGATTTTTCCAGTTTTTTGTCAAGAGCAAATGACAATGATTTGCCATCAATGATCAAACCAAATGATGCAGTAATTTCTTTGCTTGAGCTTATTTGTGATATTCCCTCTCTTATTTGCTTTGTGATGCTATCATGTGAAACCTAAGACAGTTGAACTTGGTGAAAAACGTAACTTTTGTTTTATTGTAGGCAAAACAAATCCACAATCCTGTACCTTTGCAACAGTCTCCTTGTTTCCTTGGTTTTCTAAGTCCAATATGTCTTGAGAATCTAAAGTAATAATAATTTGCCTCATATCTGGTCTTAATAAACTACAAGCGTACCTACATAACACTCAGAAAGATAATGAGAATGGAATTCATGGTTTAAACAGAGAAGTTGCGTCATTTTACTAGTAAAACCCACCCAATATTGATAGCTGTCTCCATCTTATCACCAGTTAAGACCCAAATCTTAATCCCAGCTTTTGCAAGTTTATCAATGCATTCCGGGACCTGCAGAGTAGTCAGCTTAGGACTGGAAAATGATTCACAACAAGTCATGTATAAGGCAAAAGCAAAAAAAGGAAATTGCAAGCTCCGTTCGATTTTAACTAATGTATAACACAAGATTAAAGCTCACCCCTTTTTGAAGTTTGTCCTCAACAGCAGTAACACCAAGGAGAATTAAGTCCTTTTCAATCTTGTCAGCCGCAGCATCCACCAAAGCATCTCTGTCTGCTGTTACAGAGGCTTGGGCATTCAAAAACTCTTGTTCCCATGATTGGAACTCATCCTCATCAAGCTCACGGTAAGCTACAATTAGAGTTCGCAATCCTGCTTCAGCATATTGTCTAAGATGTTCCCTTGTTATACCCTCAAAGGCCCGCCCATCTTTCGAAAGCCGTTCGAACATCACACTAATGAAAGGAAATATTATGAGCAAGAAGAAATCAGTCTAAATTAAACAGAACTGGAGGATTTGAATCACATATTTGATCACTTGATAGAAAAAAAAAGGACATATGCAAGGGCAGTGAAAAGAGATACAGACCTGTCTGCACCCTTGCATAGGAGCAACAACTGGTTCTCGGCATTTTTTACAATTACAGACATTCTCTTCCGTGAGCTACTGAACTCTAAGACATGAAGGAGCTGATATGATCTGAAATGAAAACTTAAGTCATGCAAAAAGCAATAAAACTAACAAAGGAAAAGGGTAAAAATGAGTCAATGATCCATTGATAGACTGTTCCAAAAAGAAAAAACAAAAGCAATTGATAAGAAAAGAATGAAATAGCGCAGAAACTTTATAACTAGATATTCCATGCTTATGAAATTTCTCACTGCATGAAACTATGTAAGATTGCAATAGAAGAAAAAAAAAACAGATCAAAGGTTTACCTGTCAACCACCTTGCCACTCCGATGATCCAACTCATGCAGTGTAATTCTGCTTTGTGTTCTTTCAAAGAACTGAAACCCAAGTTCCCTTGCTGCAATGACAAAGGCAGCTTCATCTGGTGACTCTGCTTCATAGGAGATCTCACCTGTTTTCTTGTTCACATCAGGAATAACCGTATGACAAATCGCCAGCACTCTGAAAAACTTTTGTATCATGTCTTGATGAGGCTCATGGACCCATTGACCATTCATTATACGCTCATCTTTGAAGTTGAATCCTTTAATAGATATCTCCAAGTTAACGGCAGTGTCATTTGATTCCTCCACGTCATTAGAAGCATCACCTACTTCCTGTACCGCTCCATCTCTTTTCCGCTTTGCCAGGGCCCTCTCTACCTCTGTCACAACACGGCCATACGCAACACCTGCTATTGAACATTTAACAAACTCCATGGAGTTGCATGTTAAGGTGCCTGTTTTGTCAGAGAGTATAGTGTCAACCTGCCCAAGTTCCTCATTCAGATTCGATGTTCTTGCATGAGCGGGCTTATCTGTTTCCTCGTAGTACATCTCCCTATCTTGATTGATGAAGATGCTCTGCAAAACCTTCACAATCTCAATAGACACATATAACGAAATAGGAATCAAGTACCCGTACAACATTAGCGCTGTCAGGAAATGGAAAAATGCAGCGAGTGAAGCTCTTTTGGGATCATAAAACACACTTGTCCTGTCCGGTCGAAGATACCACCTCCTTAATTTCCCACCACGAAGGTCATGCTTAGTTTCAATCCCAAAAAAGATAGATCCAATAAAAGCTATTGTAATCAAGGTACCAAAAAGAACATATATTATTTTATCCATCCTTTTCTCAATTGCACTCCTCTTAGAAGGAGGATCAGTAGAATTCTGCATGACTTTCGTGTCATGACCAGTAAAAATGACCACACCATAAACATAATCAGTGTTCCGTAGCTTGGAATCTCGCAAAAGTATCTGCTGCACTGAAAGAGGATGCTGCTGATTATCATAATTCAGAGTTCCAATGAATGTATAAAGATCTTCATTTGGATCTTCACACTTGACGACAGCCTTAAAATTTCGAAAAGAAGAGTCGTCGTGCAGGGAGGATGTGATATCCAATGCATGCTTTACCTTAAGGTTAGTCTCTCCATCAAGATTAGATGTTTCAACATAACATATCCCGTCCTCGTAGCTTGATGAAAGCAAAAGCAAATCAGCGGGGAAATATTCATCTTTGTGCACCTTAATAAGATCACCAACGCGTAAACTTCTCCATCTAGTCTCTTGGAAAGTATGATTTTCAGTGTATACGTTTACCTTACGGTTATTGGCTTCAATATCCTGAAAAAGATGCATCAAAAATTAAAATTTTACAAGAAAGACCATTGAATATATACCTGAACTTGCTCACAACAATCAAAATGCATTCCAACATATTTTTGTCAAACTGCCAAAACCAAAGGCATGCCAACATAGACTAAGAGCAAACTAATGATCCAAAAGAAAGAGTACATGCAACATTGCAATTTACACAACTAAAGACATCAGAAAGTCCTGGTGAAGTTTTTCGACATGACCTCCAGACTTCTTCACCGGGGAATATAAAGGTCGAAAAACGTGTGTTCGCCCAATAGGGAAATAAACTGAAAGATGATTGATCTGTATCCAGTAGTCAATGTTTATGATTGAGAAAATATCTTTCTATTTCCCAATTAAATATGGACCAGCGAGTCAAGAAAGGCACCGCATTTATTTTTTCTTCTTTTCCATATAGGGTTTCTTTTTGAAGTTTGATAGTAACTCTCAATTGGGGACAACTGAATATGACACATTATAACCTACAAGTCACTGTTTAAATGCGAGTGGGAGATCGTTCAAAAACCAAGTGTACTGGGGGTTGGCGTTGCAGCTATCTCTTATTATCTTCACATGCCAATAACCCAATAAATATTGCTTCACTACTTTTGGGGGTTGAAAAGTGTTTCACTACATATCTGTTCCAGCTTTTTATGAGTAATATTTCCTAGCTACTAATAAATAGATAATGAGAATCTACTTACCATTAAAACATTGCTATCTGTAGTCTCATTGTGAAAATTTAACACTTCCCTAAAGTCATTGTCATTAGTTGCCCATCCGCATTGTACTAGTTAAATCCTAGCTTATTTAACCAAGCAGAAAAAAGTTAATTTTAGTGATTAACTTTCACCAAAGATAGAATGTAATCAGTGATTGATGAACGAGGACTGAAACATCAAAGACAACTATTTGATCCAACCAAGGAAAACAGAGTATAAAATGCTCAGAGCATCAGAATACAACAAGAATTTACCTGTCTTTTACGCCTCCAATCTTCGATCCCTTCTTTCGCCATCGTTGCCCCGATCACAACCAGCAGAGGTGCTAGAATGCTACTGGCTGTATATGGAGCCAGAGGACTAAATGAAACACAAGCAACAACAAGAAAATATATATTTGCAACCCGCCTAAATTGCTCAAACAATGACTTTGGTATAAAATTAATCGCTGTGTACTTTGTAGTAGAAACATAATTCCCTCTGTACTTGAGCTGCACCTGTTCTGGATTATCAGGATCATTACAATACACGATCCTCGAAAATCCCCTCTTCCCAATTTGACTATGTTCCTCCCTCAACGAACACTTCATACATGAAAAACTATATAACTTACTGAACCGTATTTTCCTCCTTCCACCTGCCATTTTCTCCAACTCTATTCCCCAATTCTAAGCAAAAATAAATAAATAAATAAATAAATACACTAGGAAAAAAAAATCCCTGAAGTTCCTCAAACTACTATTACCATCACTTATTAAAACATTGATTATACTAATTTAATCCTCGCATTAAATTCCAGAAACTTGGCTAGCAAAAAAACACGTTACAAAATAAGGAAAAAATTAACTCCAAGTGTGAACAAGAACTTGACACAGGAGTACTGCTTACAGCTTGGCACTGAGACAAAACACTGAAATAACAAAAATGGGAGAGTTCTTAACGTGAAGCTCCATCTTTTCTCATATACTTAGCTTCAAATTGCCATAAAAATCAACCGAAATACCAAAATTGACGATGGAGTGTCAAGAAAAGAAACCCTAGTAATTAGCTTTCCTCAAAATCCTTTACTTTGGTCTCAAGTACTAAATACCTTTGCTTCCACTGTCGGTGTAGTGACAAATGTGCTCAAAAGTCTTAAACACCAACCTGTAAATTTTACGTGGACCAATAAAGAAACATTCACTCAAAAGGATAATTCTTGTTTTTATAAATTTCCAGATAGTGATTTGGTTGAAGTTAGGAGAAAAAAAGTGAGGAATTTCTAGTACAAATAAGTAGTTGGCCAACGAAATGTGTCAATTTTATGTTTTTTGCTGTTTCCATAAGTAAAAGAGAATGAACAGTGAACTCGCAGCTAAATATAGCACACTTTTGGCATATCGAAACTTTGACTACGTGGACTATTAGTGACGTGGATTCATCCAACCATACACGTGGCTGATGATATAAATCTTAACAATTTAAAGACTCGAAAGTAACAACGACCGTAGTTCACGACCGTAATGTACCTGAGTACTTTTCGTGGACGACGCCGTATATTCTAACCGTTCCGACAGGAGGCGCGTG
>AWOL01S0055392.1:26376-37382 GCA_000715115.1 Nicotiana otophora | reverse complement strand
CCTTTAGTTATGAATTTATTAGCTTTTTAAATATTTAACTAGTGAAATATGCATATCTTTTAAGAATTTAAATTTGAATAATTATTTTATCTTTTATATGTAACACTAAAAAAGGAAAAATAATTATTTTTTGGATAATTTTTATCTATAACAATCAAAAAATATTTAAAAGTTAAATGTTGTTATAGGTCATTCGCTATAAAAACCAAAAAATATCGGAACAAACGAGACTGTTATAGAGAGGATTGACTGTATATGTACTGCAACAATAAATACAGGAACATCAACTTTGATTCCTTATGCAGAATCATATGAAAACAAAGAAGCAAGATTTTCATTGCTGCATGCTTCAGCTATATGATTATATCATCAGTTGTATTTTAGACTTGTTCTATTCTTGTTTCTCGTTGAGACTTTATATTGAGATCTTCTTTTCTAATTTATCTGGTGTGTTTTGTTTCAGCAGAGTTTCATAGAAACTGCAAGTAAAATAAAAAACTACTCGTATAACATACTTAAGCAATTATTATTTAGAATATTACATTTAGATTACAGTTTAAATGTTGGATACAATTCATTTATGAAGAACTTGTGTCAATTCATAGTGGACTAACGTTTTTCAAGGTAAAAGGGCAGTATTATTTTGATTTTTTTATATTTTTGGCCAGACATAACTTCTAGCTTGGTATACTTTGTTGATTTAATTTTGACTGATAAACCGATCGATAATCGCTAGCTCAATATCAAACCAACCATTATCTTATTGATTTGCTAGCAGATTAATATATTTTAAAACTAATAAACCGAACCATAAAACTTAAACATCCAACCTATCCGACGATAAGTAACCCTAATTATAGGAGTTTACATGTCTGGTTTTCCTTACAAGGAGTGTATTTATATTTGAATCATATTAGGGGAGTTTTAGTGTACTTTACTCAATGTTTAAACCTTCTATAATGAAAATCAGATAGAATCCTTTGGTATATGATTTCCATATATAGGCAAAATACATAACTTACCCCGAAATATAGATCAAATCCCTTTGATACACTTTTTGCGGATGAAAATTACTTATGCATTGGACATTTTTTAAAGTGTAGTTAAGACATACCTCTTTGTCTGCGTGGCCAACGCGTGTTTTACAAACAAAATGAGGCGGGTGAACAATAAAAAACTGCATATCTGGGACTTTATTTCAACGGTCCAAGATTTAATAAAATTATCCAATAGTTGAATTATTTATTTTTCTTTTTTAACCCGCCCACCACCAGACCCACCTAAACCTCTCCACCTTCCGCCATGCTAAAACAAAAAAAGCAAAGAGCAAAACAAATAAGCACAAAAAGATAAACGATAATTTGTGGCCACTTTCACACTATGAATCCAAACCCATAACGATATCACCAGGGCCGCCGAAGCAACAACAACCCCCATGGCAAGAACCACCTCAAAAACCATCACAATTAATCCATAAACTTATAGCTAAAAACTTTGACACGTTTAATCTATTACCAGAGACCAGAGGATGGGCAAGGCAGTTCTAGTCCGTACATTATTATGGATTTCAACAACAACAAAAAAATAGAATTTTAACTTTTTGTAAAAATTCTAACCCAGAATCGCACGAGGCTCTGAAATACCATTGGAGAAAAAGTATTTTCTAGGATCAATTGATTGGGGCTTCTGATTGGGGTTTCTACTTTTTAGTTTGAATTAGAAGGTGAAGGTCTGGATTCTGGGTGGTCGACGACAGGACTATAATTTGCTGGAGAAGAAAAAGAGATGAAACCGAGAAAATAGTTAAGGGATATAGTTGTAATTTTAAGTGTTTACTTTTTAAATAAAAAATAATGACACGTGTCGCGACGTTATTGTAAGGCCCCATAAAATTTCGTAAAGGAATTTAAGGTTTCGTCGTGCCGAGGTAGGCTTACGTGTTTGAGGATTGTAGGCTTAGGAGGTAGGCTAAACTCCTCTCTTAGAATTGAATCCCATGGTATTCATATAATTTATGTACGTCACGAGTTGTTCATTATAAAATCGGCTATTCCGAACAAGCTTGTGTTGAAAGATATATGTTCAATATGTATCCCAAATGCTTTTATCATATTATGTTATCATTTGAGAATGTGTTCAAAATATAGGTTGTGCATTAAAAATATTTCGACTTCAAGTCAAGTTCAAACGAAGGCAATTATGCCAAATTTTGTAAAAAATCTCAATGTGCCTCAAACTCTTAATTGCTCACATGTGTACTAAATACGGCCAACGTGCCAAGAATGATTTTATGATTATGGCCACTAGTGACAATAAAATGAAAAGATGTGAAAGAAGTATGAAACAAGATGATTGGTAGAAAATGATGATGTCGATCCACACATCATTATGGTGAGACGGCCTAGCCGATCGGGTCATGATCGGATGCCATACCGCACATATGGTGGTGATTATGCTGGAAATTGTGATTGTGGTTGATGTCTCGGATGAGACAGCCTAGACGATCGGGTCGTGATCGGACTCCGTGCTAAAAGTACGGTGGTATTGATATTGTGAATGACGGAATATTGGTACTAAAGATCTCCCAACTTAAAATATAAAAATTTATTTGAACATTGTCTTGGTCCTAACTTGAGGTTTGATGTTGTTTGAGGCTTCCACTGATACTATGATTGTTCTTGCTTGTATTATTAATCGTTCTATTGAGAGGGTATTTTTTCATTCATACTAGTACTATTCCATATGTACTAACGTCCTTTTTGCCGGGGGCGCTACATCTTCAATGGATGCAGGTGGTTCCACAGCAGAAGACATTGATCAGTAATAGCGGTATACCCTCTTCCCAGCTGACTTGGTGAGCCCCACTTCATTTCGGGGTCATGTATCTTTTGTTCCTTGTATATTGTGTTTGAGGTATAGCCGGAGCCTTGTTGCCGGCACTATCATAGTACTCTTTTGTATCTATTAGAGGCTCTGTAAACATAATGTGAGTTGTATATTAGTGTTGGGGGAAGTCAAACAAGTTTTGATGTGTTTGAATTACTTGTTCCACTTCAGACCATGAAAATGGGTTAAAATGAAGTAACTAATGGTAATGAATTGGTATTGTACACATGATCTCTTTATGTGTAATTAACGAAAATATGTATTATCTTTATTCATAAGTGAGTTTGGATAGAAAGTCTCTAACATGCTTGCTTGACTGGGTTTACTCAGTTGAGCGCCGGTCGCGCTCCCCGAGTTCGGGGCGTTATTGATGCATGACATTACACATATTTTGAAAAACTGGTCAAGAAAAAAGTGATGTGTATTAGACACATTTTGTGAAAGATTGAATGTGTAAAGTAATTTTTGTTCGCAAAAAGTGTGTAACATAGATTTGGTCCATAGTTTAGGGGATAACTTATGTATTTTACCCCATTTATATAATGGTTTTTAGTACTGGATCCTAAAATAGAGAGGTAACTGTTATATTTGTGTTAGATATTTAATATATCGGAAATCTAAATTTTCTAGGGATTTTAAAGTGCTTGATTTTGATAGAGGGTTAATCGTTATATTTGAGTTGGATTTTCATTATATCGGAGAGTTGTTTTTTACTTTCAAAATACATGGGTATATTGGCAATTGAGCTATAATAGAAGAGTTTTTTAGTACAGTATAATTTACTCAAAAAAAAAGTGCTAACATCAATTCGGCCAGGAAAGAATAAAATTCTACAATTGATAGGTTCATCAGAGTAATAATTTACAAGATAACATTTTCATGAGAGTGAAACTTGAAGACATGACTTAAAAAGAAGATTTCACTAATTAATGAATTGAGAAAATAAATCTTCAAAAAATGAAAAATATCACAATAAAGCTTGAAAATATTATAGCTTGAGACCTTTAATTAGGGCAATAAATTTTAACTAGGTTACAACAACAATAACAACAACAACAACCCAGTATAATCCCACTAGTGGGGTCTGGGGAGGGTAGTGTGTACGCAGACCTTACCCCTACCCTGGGGTAGAGAGGCTGTTTCCAAATGACCCTCGGCATCCTTCCCTCCAAGAACTCCCCACCTTGCTCTTGGGGTGACTCGAACTCACAACCTCTTGGTTGGAAGTGGAGGGTGCTTACCATCAGAGCAACCCACCTTGTTATAAGGGTATCTATGTAATTATGGTAAAATAGAGCAACACTATAGGCTAAAAGGGTTGATTACTGTAGCTAATCTACAAACAATGAGGGCCCACTTCCCCACCGCATCCCCTTTTAACTCTTCACGTATACTCATTGTTGTTGGTGCCATTTGAGCTCATCACATTCACAACCATTAAATACGTAGAGCGGCTTGTAAAACGTTTTTTGGGAGGGTTGACAAATTAGCTTTTAAAGAAAAGTATAAGAATAAAAATAACTACTCATATTTCTTTCTGGAGCAACTAGCAGTAATGAGAGAGGATTGAGCTAACTGTGAAAAGAATGAGTTTAGACTGGTTAAATACAAAAAATAAATCCAACAAAAACAAACAACACTGGCTATACATGATTATTCAAAAATGTCTTATATTCAGCCGCTTCAATTCTGTAGGCATGCAAAATTTATTGAATTTAAATTCAATAAAATAATTTGGACTATATTTAAATTTACTAGTCCAAATAAATATTATGGGCTAAATATAATTAGATTAATTATTTAAGTCCAATAAAAGATTAATTGGGCTAGCCCATTTAATTGGGCTAAAATAATGAGCCCACTTCATTAAGCCCAAGATGTCATCTTCCTAGAGGCCCAGTTTGGCGCCATGCGTCAAATGATGTGGCGCACCAAGTCAAACAAAAGACCCAATAGGATCGTGCTACGTGTCAGAATGACAAGGCATTCCAAGTCAAATTAAATAGCTAATGAAATCGCGCCACGTGTGCAAGTGACATGTTCTGGCCAATCAAATGCGGCCTTGTCACACTTCAATTTGATTGGTCGGAAAGAGTTTGTTCTTATCATAATTCTTCCCTCCCACAACTATAAATAGGAGTCTTCATAACTCAGAAAAGACACCAGAAGTTACAACAAGAAGCAAGAAAGAGCTCGTGGATCAAACGCTGCAAATTCCTCCACAAATTCAAGTTCAAGCAATGAAGTTCAAGTTCAAGTTCAAGAAATCAAGCTCAAGCTCAAGAACGACGAACAAATAAAGATTCAAGGAGTACGAGTTCAAATCAAAGTTCGTGCTAGTTGAATTCAAGATCATCGTTCGTAGCAACAACTACATATTCAAGATCAAGCTCAAGGGCCCTTGAATTTATTTACTATTGGAAAGAAGAATCAGAGGATTCATAGAGATTGTACACTCAAATTATTTGAAATCAAATACTACGATTGTTGTAATATTTTTCGGTCTTGATTTTATTTTTCTCGACGCAATTTGTTGTCTACAAATTTTGGCACGCCCAGTGGGATAATCTCTACCTCTCATCTTAACTTTTCAATCACCAAAGTTCAAGAATGTCGAAATGGCTTCAAAGAAAATCAACCCCAGATCAACATCCACCAAGGCTGCTAACTCCAGGTTCTACGTTGATGTAGAAAGTATCCTCGATGTTACCTTTGGAAGCTTTTGACCAATTACAAGGAGCAAGGCAAGCTCTTTAGGATAACAAGAACTCCAAGTGTTATTCGCATCAATCCCTGTTTTCGGATCTTCATCCTCAAAAGGAGTAAGATCTTCCACAAACACACCCGAAGGAGGAGGCGATGTTGCTGAAAAGATTAACCCTGCTTGACCTCTCCGGATCCAAGAACTCTGCTATGAAGGAAGATGATGATGCTTCAAGTGATGGATCCTCCCCACTTACACCGCATAACATGAGCCAATCGAGGATCAATATGTGTAAAAATCCATGCTACTCTCCATCGTCCACAACAATCATGCAAGCCATGGTGACAAACGCTTCGTCCGTGGAAGAGCAGTTGGCAAACTTGACAGAAGCAATTGCTGGCTTGACCAAGTTCATGCAAAATCAAGATGCTAGAATTGACAAGCTAACAGGCAGGGTGGGAATCTTGATGGAAGAAGAATCCATCCATGCACTGGCAAACTCCCAGAAGTTCAAGAGATTGATCCTCCCCTACGACAAGTTACATCCACTAACGAAATCCTAGTCTCTTCGGAAGGGATGATTCCAGTCAATCAACTAAAGGAGTTCATTGAAGGGACTATAAAAAAGAAATATGAAGTTGCTTCCAATTCCTCCTTTACCTACGCAAAGCCGTACACTTCAAGGATCGATACGTTGAAGATGCCTGCTGGCTATCAACCTCCAAAATTTCAACAGTTTGATGGCAAAAGCAATCCAAAGCAACATGTGGCGCACTTCGTTGAGACATGCAACAATGTTGGGACTTTTGGAGATTACCTCGTCAAGCAGTTTGTCCGCTCATTAAAAGAAAATGCTTTTGGTTGGTACACAAACCTCGAGGCTGGATCTGTTGATAGCTGGGATCAACTAGAGCAAGAATTCCTCAATCGCTTTTATAGTACGAGACGTACTGTCAGTATGATAGAACTTATAAATACCCGTCAACGAAAGGGTGAACCAGTTATTGACTTTATCAATCGTTGGAGAAATGTAAGCCTCAACTGCAAAGACAGGCTTAGTGAAACTTCGGGCATAGAGATGTGCATCCAAGGCATGCATTGGAGAATCCGCTACATCTTGTAAGGCATCAAGCCTAGCACATTTGAAAAACTTGTGACTCGTGACCATGACATGGAGCTAAGCATATCCTCCACAGGAAACGAAAGGCTGCCTATCTATGAGCCTCACAAAGGGAACGACAAGCAAGAAGTTAGGAAATGGAGCAAGTTTGTACCCAAATCTGAAAATAAAGAAGCTATGAATGTCAACATCACCTCTGAAGTTCACAACGAATGTAATCAAGAAGCAGAGTACGAAATCCACTTCTTTTCAAGATAAGCCAAGTCAAAAGTTGATTCTAAAAGAAATGCAAGAGAAGGAGTACCCATTTATGGATTCTGATGTGCCCGCAATTTTTGAAGAGCTCCTTGAGTTAAATCTCATTGAGCTTTCGGAGATGAAACGGCCAAATGAAGCTAGGAAAACTGATGACCCAAATTACTGCATATATCATCGACTTGTGAGCCACCCTCTGGAGAAGTGTTTTGTCTTCAAGGACAAAGTTATGGACTTGGCTCGTGAAAAGAAGATGGGACTTGAAGATGAGAAAGCAAGCGCAAACCAAGTCTCTATCACCTTTGGCTCATTCAGTCCAGATGAATTATGTAGTTTTAAATAAAGTAAAGAGGAAAAGTTACTGGAGAACAACAAAGTTGAAGTCGATCAACTTGATGATGATGAAGGTCGACGTTGATGACTCGTCGTAGGAGCCATAGAAGGAGCCCACGAAAAGAATCAATAGAACAACCAACAAGAAAAATGATGGTAAAAAGGCCAAGGAAACAGAATCTAGTTAGGCGTTTGAAGAAAGCAAAAGTGGAAGTGCACCACCCTCAAAAGCTATGACATCCAGTGACCTTGGAGGATTTCCTGCCATGTTGGTTCTGCATGAAGATTTTCCGTGACGGTATTGAGGCCTCTTGTTGCAATGCTGATAAAGGGGAAGAAAAGTGTGATGACCTACCATTGGCACCATCTTCAGAAAATCTCATCGAGCCTATTCCTCAAGAAGTTAACGCGTGCGAGGAAAACGTTACGTTCACAAATGATGATCATCTACTAGGTGACACTCTTCATAACCGCCTATGTACCTGGTTGGCTATATGTGTGATGAAAGGGTAAATTAAATTTTGGTTGATGGAGGATCCTCAGTGAACATCTTGCCAATTCTCATAGTGAAAGAACTTGGTATTCCCATGAATGAACTTTCGAAAATTCATGTGATGATCCAAGGATTCAACCAAGGGGGGCAAAGAGCCATATGTGCAATCAGGTTGGGAATCACCATTGAAGATATGCAATCAAGTGCATGGATGCATGTGATTGATGCAAAGACTTCATACAACGTCTTGCTTGGAAGGCATTGGATACATGAGAATAAAGTGGTTCCATCTATCTACCATCAATGTTTGAAATACTACGAGGGTAAAGTCGAGAAGAAGATAGTTGCTGATGACGAGCCATTCACCGAGGCTGAGTCACACTTCGTCGATGAAAATTTCTTCTTGAAGAACCGCATTGTGAAGGAGCTAAAAGTTGATGATGTCATGAAAATCAAGAATGACGAGCCCACAACTAAAAGAGGTGAGGTGACTGCTGGTAAAGCCAAAGCTGTTACTGAGGAGGTACAACCAAACTCGAATAAATCCTATAGAGTGGATATTGCGTCTTATGGTAAGAAAGTAACTCCCACGCTCCAATATGTCCCTAAACGGAAGAAATATGAAGGTGAATCATCTAATTTCCAAACTAACATGCTAAAAGAGTTAAATCTTCCGGTAAAACGAATTGAGGCAGTAAAGTTGTCCTCAAAGCCACTTGCATGGTTTGTGTCCCAAAATCATTTGCAGAATGTGGCACTCCATACAAAGTGAACAGATGAAGGTTTTGATCCTAATGCTTACATGTTATTTGAAAAAGCTGGATACATTCCCAATGAGCCGTCAAAGTTAGGGAAGTTCCCATTAGAAGCTGCTACGAGGCAATCACGTGAAGGTTTAGGATACAAGCAATCGTCACCAGTGTGTATCTTCATAAAAAGGTTGAGCATCAATTGTATCACTGTAGAAGATGAATCTGCCACTTCTAACAAGCCTTTTGATCGACTTGGAAAATCAACTATGAGGACTTCCATGTTTGAGAGATTGGGTCCATTAAAGAAAGGGAATAAGTTCCAGAGAAATTATCGAAATATAAGTAACACCCATTTCGCCCAAAATTCAGAAGATCTCTAAGGATTTCCAAAGTCTGGTCCCTTCTAGAATGAGGCAACAAACAAAAGTCATGGTTTCGTGTGAGGAGGTAGTAAAGGTAAAGCCATACACTGTGGTCTATACTAAAGGACGTGATGAAGACGAAGAAAATGTGGGTTCTTCGTATCATGTCACTGCATAAGGCGAGCACGGTGTTTCATCTCTAATGGAGGATGACGAGAAATTGGAGGATGTTCCACTGTGTTATCATATATCCTTCAATGATGGAGACCCTCAAGAAGATAAAGATGCGAAAAATGCTCTCCCAAAACTTGAAAAAGGGGTGAAGGCAACGATTGATGCCTTAAAAGAAGTTAACCTTGGCACAGATGAAGAACCAAGGTCCACATACCTAAGTGCTTTACTAGAAATCGGTGAATAGAGCACTTATATCGAGTTACTCAAGGAGTTCAAGGATGTCTTTGCTTGGAGTTACAAAGAGATGCCTGACTTGGACTCTAAAGTAGCAGTTCATCACCTTACAGTCAAGAATGACGATCGTCCTGTTAAGCAAGCCCAAAGGCGCTTTAGGCCGGACTTGGTTCCCTTGATCGAAAGTGAAGTTAACAAACTCATTGAAGCTGGCTTTATTCGCGAAGTTAAATACCCAACATGGGTCTCAAGTATTATCCCTGTAAGTAAGAAGAATGGCTAGATTCGGGTGTGCGTTGACTTCAGAGATCTCAATAATGCATTTCCCAAAGATGAATTCCCGCTTCCTATTCCAGAGCTGATAATCGATGCTACTACTGGTACGAGGCAATGTCATTTATGGACGGTTCATCGGGCTATAAACAAATTCGCATGGCGCCAAAATATGAAGAGCTTACTGCATTCTGTTCCCCTAAGGGTATTTATTGCTACAAGGTAATGCCTTTTGTCTTGAAGCACACTGGCACTACTTACCAAAGGGTTATGCAGAATATTTTTGATGATCTTCTCCATAAGAATGTCGAATGCTATGTTGATGACTTGGTGGTAAAATCAAAAGAGAAGATCGACCACTTGAAAGACTTGAGAATGGTGTTTGAGTTTCTCCGGAGGTACCAACTTAGGATGAATCTATTGAAATGTGCCTTTGGAGTTACTTCTATAAAGTTCCTTGGTTTCATTGTCCGACATCGAGGGATCGAAATTGATCAAGCCAAAGTAGATGCCATTTTGAAGATGCCTGAGCCTCGCGATAGTCATGAATTGAAAAGTCTGCAAGGAAAGCTAGCATACCTTAGGAGATTCATCTCAAACCTAGTTGGGAGGTGCCAACCATTTAGTCGCCTCATGAAGAAAGGTGTTCCTTTCAACTGGGATCAAGCTTGTAGCAATGCTTTTGAAAACATCAAAACTTACTTGATGAAGCCTCCGATTTTGGCAGCCCCTATACCTAGAAAGCCGTTGATACTATATATTTCAGCACAAGAAAGGTGTGTTGGAGCGCGTTGTCCCAAGTAAATAGTGAAGGGAAAGAAAACTTTCTTTACTACTTGAGCAGGATGATGACACCAAATGAGCTAAATTATTCGCCAATCGAAAAGTTATGTTTGGCACTAGTCTTCTCAATCCAAAAGTTGAAGCACTACTTTCAAGCTCATGTCGTTCGTCTTATTTCTAGAGAAAATCCCACCAAGTTTGTGATGACAAAATCTATCCTTAATGATCGACTAGCAAGGTGGCACCTCCAGTTAGGGCTGTGCATTTGGATCGGATATCCGAAATCCAAACCGATCCGCTCAATTTCGGATTTAGGATATTTGGATTGGATTTGGATTTTGTTTATTAAAATTTTGGATATTCGAATCGGATTTGGATTGGTATAATTTTAACCCGATCCGATCCGCAATCTGAAACTATTAGAGCAAGTATAAATACTAACTTTAATTTTAGTGTTACGTTAGGTCTTATTTCATTTTCTCTTCTCTTCTCTGTGTTCCGACTATGAGATTTCGGCTCATTTTCAGAGATTGTTGCTCGCTTCCTCTGTCTCTTCTCTGTGTTCCGACTTTTGACTATCGACGACGATCGGATGACGGTAAGACTGGCTCCCTCCCCTCTCTCTCCCCCCCCCCCC
>AWOL01S0055392.1:0-15102 GCA_000715115.1 Nicotiana otophora | reverse complement strand
GGTCATCTTGAGAGTAATCTCTCCGATAGTCGGGCCACATTGAGAGTAATCTCTCCGATAGTCGGGTCATCTTGAGAGTAATCTCTCTGATAGTCGGGCCACATTGAGAGTAATATCTCCGATATTTGGGTGAGGATGAGTACCAATCGTTTCACGCCCTAAGGTCACCACCTTTATGCAAGACCCAGGGTAGCAACAGGCGCCTCCGGTGCCTGTCCCCCAATCGGAGCTACTGGTGGCTCCTTAGTTGCTGCTCTGGCAGGTGCTCTAGATGCAACACTGACGAGCACAAAACCGACGTATAAACTTAGGTTTGCTAGTCGAATATAGTATAGATAATTATCGTATCCATAGGGATTGAATTTAAACAGTGTTTTCGTAGCTTCTAATTTTAATTGTTATACATGATGATCAACAATTTAGGATTATATGATTTAAAACTATAATTTACTAAAAGTCTAAACTATTGGCTAATGACAATTGCAACAAGAGGAAGCAAGAAGATATCAAAGGAAGAAAATAGGGGTTTATTGGATAGGTGTAAGATACTTGTTTGGGAATTAACTCTAGTCGATTCACTTCTAAGGTTCAAGTGAGTCTCTCGAATTCACTCAATTATTAGTTCAACATTTAGTAGAAACTCCTCTCTCGATTAAGTCTCAACCTCACAATATAAACTAAGTTAATCTCAGTGACGATATGCAAGAATTCGTCGTGGATTAGTCTTTAAGAGAACCTCTTTCGATTATCCTCCTAACTGGGTCTAAATAATAATTTAACTAGCCTCTTTCGATTACTAAGAAGAATCAACGAATCAACCAACAAGATAATGCAAAACATCACAAATTATGCCTCTTTCGATTACATAAACATGTGAATATATATGCAACAATTAAAACACCCAAAATGATTCAATACATAAAACTAGAGTTAATATCCACAAATAATTCTCAAAATACCAAATCCATCAATCCCTAAGGAAGAATTACTCCATGGATATGGAGAAATTCATCTCAATTAAGTTTAAGTCAAAGAAAAACATAAAACATCCAAACCCTTGTCTTGAGAGGATGAATGGTGAAATCCTTGTGCTCTTGCTTCTCCCTCTTCTCCTTAACTTCCTTAGGTCTAAATTATGTTAGAAGTTCTCAAAATATCATTTTTCTATATATATATACCAAGTAGGGTCGGTCCCAAACAAATAAACCTTCTCTTACATGAAAAAGGACATTTTTCCGGAGTTGGACGTGCGCGGCCGCGCACCTGAAACTGTGCCCGTGCACTTTTCCCACTGTTCTGCCCCATATGCGCGGTCAGTGCGCGACCGCGCACTTGCCACGCACTTTTCACCCTGTTCTGTTGGGAATTTTAAAAAAAAAATATAAAATATGAAAGTTGTAGCCCTTTGAGTTAGCTTTCCAACAATATATTGCGGAGCCCAAACGGAGTTCTGAGCGAAAAGTTATGTGAATGTTACTAGACGCTACGCAATATGCCTGCTCGATTCTTCGTTCGTTCTTAACTATCATCCGTTGATCCCCTAATACAATCCCAACTTAATTCCTTGGGTTTTTACTCAGACTTCAAAGCTCCAAATCACTTGGATTCATTCCATAACATCTAGATAGCTCAGAATCACTCCTACAAGGCATAAAACACACAATTAGTGCAAAACACTAGCGATTAAAGCTCAAACTCAACTAAAGTACAGTAAATTGGAATGTAATAATCGACTAAAATATGAGATTATATCCTACCATAAACACTCCACACTTAAACCATTGCTCGTCCTCAAGCAATCAAACCACACTTTATATAGACACAACCTTACTAAGCAACTCTCCTAGCTCATCACACCAAGAATATTTAAAATAGACTAAGCACAATAGTGTAACATCTTCACTTTAAGATTTGACTCACAAGTACCACGCATTATTCACAACTCACTCACTTACTCTAACATATAGGTCAATGACATTACCTTTCCTTCATGAATCATGTGCCCTCATACAACAAACGAGAGTAGTTCCACACACAATAAAAATTAAGAACAATCAGGAACTCAAGATAGAAAGAATTCACTCACTCTCAGAAACAACATTCATATGCCACAAAAGATGAACCATAGGCTTGCTCGTAGTGTACTACTCTACTAATTGAGCTCATTCAGTCAAGGATCAAGTAGGACTTTTAGTTGGTTGTAATGTAGGCTGTGGGACGGGTAGGATACATTTAGATATAAGAGTGACTACACCTCCCTAAGCACTTTAATGCATACATTTCATTGTTCAAACCCCACACTTATGTCAAACCATACTCTACCTTAACATCAACATGCATTAGTTCCCTATTCTTTAAGCACAATAGCATCAAGAGTTACCTCTTATCAATGAATCGCTTTCACAACAATACAACTATTGTTTTTTCTTTTCTTGTTCAATTCAAGTGGCTCTTATTTTTTTCAATTCATTTCACCTTTGTCCTTATTTCAATAGTTCCAGTCAAAAGCCAAACCAACCACCCCACACTTTAACTTTTACAAAGTTCATAATAATTTCAAGTGCTCACGAGAGGTAATTGGTTCAAATAGATGATCAATTCAAACAACTGGATAAGGCTTGTAATGTGGTTACCAAAGAAATAAGATTATAGGCTCAAAGGGGTTAACTAAGACACATAATAATTAGGTGGGTAAAACATATAAATGGCACAACAAAGAAATGCCTATATCACTTCCAAGACTGAATAAAACTACTATTTCTCTTTGCAAACACACGGGGCAAGTTCTAGATATCAAATACAATGCACAGAATAACACAAAACATCACACACACATGGCACAAAACTTACTCAGGATTGAACTTATCAAGACACTCTAGTCTAAGCAGTTTAGCAAAGTTAAGATCATACGATTTAAGGTACTTATGCAAGAGTCACAAAACTGAGCCTAAGCGTTACAACTAAAGTACTTACTATTCTCAAGTCATAATAAAGTCAAGAGAAGTTTCCTTCAACTCAAATCATAGCACAAGGTTTCCTACTACTAATAAAATAAAAACTAACTACACCCGATTTAAACAAAACCCTTGGAAAAGAAATACGGCACAAAGAAAAACCAAGGTGGAATTATTACACGAACTACAAAAGAAAATCTTTGTCTTTTTCTTTCAACTTAATTCCCTCAAGAAACCTGTCGAATGATATCCATCGTCGGGAAAAATCAAAAATTTTAAAAAAATTTCTATCTCGAACTACTAAATTTAACAAAAACTAAAATACATATACATACAACATACAAATATCTACCTACCCCACACTTTAATTTGTGGCATGTCCCCATGACATAAAATTAAAAAGTATAAGGTAAAGAAAACTTCCCTGAATTTTCAGTCGGGTCTGAGTCGAAGTCGGGCTCCATTCCACGTGCCTGAACTAGTGCACATATCCACGCGGACAACTTCTTCTCAGCCTTCTTAGGGTACACCCCACACTTGTCTTTCTCAATCACTGGAGCCTTCTCTTTGAACTCTTCACCTTCCACTCAACACTTGCAGCTGGCTTCTCCCTTTTCACTATAGTTGCTACATTCATCTCAAAAGTCACAGTCTCCTCACCCACTCTAAGAATGAGTTTTCTATCATGTATATCCAGTATAGCTCTAACCGTTGCTAAAAATGATCTTCCTAGGATGAGGGGTACCTCCTTGTTCTCCTCCATATTCAACACTATGAAATTTACATGAAATACGAACTTATCCACTTGCACCAAAACATCTTCTACTATCCCCTCGGGTATTATAGTCGTTTGGTCTGCCAGCTGCAAAGATATTGGCACCGACTTTATCTCTCTAATCTCCTTCTCCAGTTTCCTGTAAATATACAATGGCATTAGATTAATTGAGGCACCGGAATCACATAAAGACTTATCAAAATTTAGAGTGTCTAAAGAGCAAGGTATAGTAAAACTCCCTAGATCTCCACACTTTTGTGGGAGTTTATTTTGCAAGATAGCAGTGCAATGCTCTGTGAGCTTGACCACTGAGGTATCTTCTATCTTCCTCTTCTTTGCAAGCATCTCCTTCAAGAACTTTGCATAAGCTAGCATTTGTGAGAGAATATCGGTGAATGGCAGGTTTACATTAACCTGTCTTAGCATGTCTAGAAATCTCTCAAACTGCTTGTCCAGCTTTTCTCTATAGAGCTTTTGAGAAAAAGGTAGAGCAGGCATGTGCTTGCTCCCATCATCAGTGTCCTGCCTTCTTGAAGTTTCCTCCTTTTGCTTTTTCTCAGCTCCCTTCTTGCCTTTCTTTTTCTCAGTCTTTTTATCATCATCTTCAATTTTTAGCTCCTTCCTACTTTCTTTTTCTGGCGCAACTTCTTTTTGAATTGGAGTGGGATCCTTCAACACTTGTCCGCTTCTCAAGGTCACAACATTTACCGTTTCTTTGGGATTCTTTTTAGTATCAACATGCAGAGTACTTGGATCCTCTAAGATAATACAGTTTCAATTTGTCCCACTTGTCTCTCCAAGTTACGCAAACCTATCCCAAGTTCTTTGATAGCTGCCCCATGAGCATCTAATCTTTCATCAGTCTTGACAATGAAGGATTTCATTATATCTTCTAACCCATACTGAATTGGCTGTTGAGGCTGAAACTGCGGCCTATGCTGATTCACAAAACCAGGAGCTCCTTGAAATCTGGAGTTATTTTGTTGCCATGCATTTGTTGTACCCCCGAGTGAACTCCATGAAACATCGGGGTGCTTCTGACCTATCGCATTGAAATTGTAGTTCCTCACAGCATTAACTTTCTCCATTAAAGCGTGTCCTCTTCCACATATGTCACATGCTGCATGAGGCTCATTATATATTAAAGCTAAGGTTAGCTTCCTTATTTCCTTTGCTATGGAATCAAGTTGTATCTGCACCGATGTGTTAGTATCAACTTGGTAAACACCAGTTGATCTTCTTCTTTCAACAATCTCTGAGGGCCACTGATTTGCATCTTCAGATAACTCATCTAGAATAGTGACTATCTCCTCTGGAGTCTTCTTCATCAATGGACCTGCAGCTGCATTGCTCAATGTTTTGCATGAGGTCGGTGTCAATCCATCCCAAAAGTCCTGGAGTTGCATCCAGAGTTCAGTTCTGCTATGTTGACACTTTTGCACTATCTCCTTAAACCTCTCCCAAGCTTCAAACACAATCTCAGTATCATTCTGGCAGAAGTTATGGATTTCTGTTCTAAACTTTCCCGTTTTAGCTGAGGAGAAATATTTAGCAAGAAACTTTGAGGTCATCTCCTCCCATATTCTAATTGATACCTGGGGCAAGCTTCGAAGCCAGTGCTTTGCATCATCTTTCAGAGTGAAGGGGAATGCCCTTAGATAAACTGCATCTTGTGATACACCATTATAGGTGTTCATAATCTCTTCAAAGTCCATAAGATGATTATTTGGATCTTCGTTCATCTTTCCTCTGAAGACACAGTTGTTTTGGAGGGTTTGAAGCAACCCTTGCTTCAGCTCGAAATTATTGGCTACAATTGGAGGTGGTCTCGCACATGATAAACCTTGGTTGTAAACCGGTCTAGCATAATCACCAAGTGGTCTCCCTTGGCCTGGAGCTATGTTTCCGAACTGGTCTGGAACCAAAGGCTGATTCTGAGCTAGTCTTCGAGCTCTCTCCTCCTCATAAGCAATATATGCATCTCTGAGTGTTGCTTCTTCAGCATCTCTTATAGCCTTCTATCTGAGTTGGCATGCCTCTCTCGCAGCTAAATTAACATTATCATCATCGCCCGCCATCTTTTCTTTGGTTGAGGATTTCCCAACTATTTCTATATTCTCAGAGAGATTTCTTTTCTTCCTCAATTGTCGCAGATATTTCTCAATTTCTGGTTCGTATGGTTGCAATTCCTTCCCATAAGATCGGGTCATGTACCAATATAACCCGTAGCTTGCGCACAGTCAAAGAACACCCAAACATAAAAAGATAAAAAAAAATTAAAAAAAAACAATGATTCCTGAATTAGCACTACAAACTATTTCAAATACTATTGATTGCCAATCCCCCGCAACGACACCAAAATTTGACGGGCGCAAAATCGACGTATAAACTTAGGCTCGCTAGTCGAATATAGTATAGATAATTATCGTATCCACAGGGATTAGATTTAAACAGTATTTT
Organism: Nicotiana otophora; assembly: GCA_000715115.1. Classification (NCBI taxonomy): domain Eukaryota; kingdom Viridiplantae; phylum Streptophyta; class Magnoliopsida; order Solanales; family Solanaceae; genus Nicotiana; species Nicotiana otophora. The sequence goes on along the minus strand of AWOL01S0055392.1, from coordinate 8,913 downwards.
TGTAGCTTCTAGTTTTAATTGCTATCCAAGATGATTCACAATTTAGAGTTTGTGTGATTTAAAACTATAATTTACTAAAAGTTTAAACTATTGGCTAATGACAATCACAACAAGAGGAAGCAAGAAGATATCAAAAGAAGAAAATAGGGGTTGATTGGATAGATGTAAGATACTTGTTTGGGAATTAACTCTAGTCGATTGACTTCTAAGGTTCAAGTGAGTCTCTCGAATTCACTCAATCATTAGTTCAATATTTAGTAGAAACTCCTCTCTTGATTAAGTCTCAACCTCACAATATAAACTAAGTTAGGCTCAGTGATGATATGCAAGAATTCGTAGTGGATTAGTCTTTAGGAGAACCTCTTTCGATTATCCTCGTAACTGGGTCTACACAATAATTCAACTAGCCTTTTTTGATTACTAAGAAGAATCAATGAATTCAACCAACAAGATAATGTAAAATATCACAAATTATGCCTCTTTCGATTACATAAACATGTGAATATATATGCAACAATANCTCTTTCGATTATCCTCCTAACTAGGTCTAAACAATAATTCAACTAGCCTCTTTCGATTACTAAGAAGAATCAACGAATTCAACCAACAAGATAATGTAAAATATCACAAATTATGCCTCTTTCGATTACATAAACATGTGAATATATATGCAACAATAAAAACACCCAAAACGATTCAATACATAAACCTAGAGTTAATATCCACAAATAATTCTCAAAATACCAAATTCATCAATCACTAAGGAAGAATTACTCCATGGATATGGAGAAATTCATCACAATTAAGTTTAAGTCAAAGGAAAATATAAAACATCCAAACCTTTATCTTGAGTGAGGATGAATGATGAAATCCTTGTGCTCTTGCTTCTCCCTCTTCTTCTTAGCTTCCTTAGGTCTAAATTATGTCAAAAGTCCTCAAAACGCCATGGGAATTTGAAAAAACCGTAAAATATGAAAGTTGTAGATATTTGTATTAGCTTTCCAACAATATATTGTGGAGCCCAAACGGAGTTCCGAGTGAAAGGTTACGTGCAGTTTACTAGACACTGCGCAATATGCCTGCTCGATTCTTCGTTCGTTCTGAACTATCATCCGTTTATCCCCGAACACGATCCCGACTTAATTGCTTGGGCTTTTACTCAGACCTTAAATCTTCAAATCACTTGAATTCATTCTATAACATCTACATAGCTCGGAATCAATCCTACAAGTCATAAAACACATAATTAGTGCTAAACACTAGCGATTAAAGCTCAAACTCAACTAAAGTGCAGTAAATTAGAATGTAATAATCAACTAAAACATGAGATTATAACCTACCATCAAACACGTGCTTCTCAGCCTCTGCCCCGCCCCTAGCAACATCGGCTCTTATGGCAGTGTCATCAGTAACTGCACCTCGTGTTCTCACCATCTGTGAGGGAATAGAATGACAAAAGCTCAAACTCCGAAATCATTAAACTCGCACGATAGGAATGAAAGAAGTGAAGTTTTCCTAATAGTTCTGTAGCCTCTCGAATATAAGTACATACATCTTCGTACCGATCTGCAAGACTCTACTAAACTCGCTTATGACTCGTAGCACCTACGAACCTATAGCTCTGATACCAACTTGTCAAGACCCAAAATCCCTCCTCAGGAGTTGTGATGGACCTATGAACCTATAGCTCTGCTACCAACTTGTCAAGACCCAAAGTCTCCGCCACAACTCACAATCGTCTAACTAATGACCAACGCGCTCCGAAGTACCTTGATTTGAACAAAACTGTACATAAAGCAAAGCATGAGTATACCACAATAGTACCCATTAAGTATCAAGACTAACTTCGGTGGAGTAGTGACGAGGAACAATCAAGACACCTACTAGACATAATAACCTGTACAAGTACGAATATTAAACTAACAAGGAATAATATCAATATGAAGCTAAGCATGGTAAGAATAACAAAACAATACTTGCGATAGAAAACTAGAAGCAACAATTAGCAACCAGGAACAACAGGTAATAATGCCGTAAAGTAAGCAGAATACAGTTAAAGTTTGATGAAACCAAGTAAGGGAAAACATGTAACAACCCAATAGAACAATCGCTCTCACACAAGGTTTATACAAGAATTTCCCCGAGATACAACACCTTATAATCACGATCACGGGTCCCAAATCACGAACCTTAATCACTTGGCATCTTGTGTCCACATTACAAATCACATCCGCACGGACAACTCACGTGCGTATACCATTAATACCTCATATCTACACGGACAACTCACGTGCTAAGAGAGTGACAATATCTCATATCGGTACGGACAACTCACGTGACAATAGTAGCAATATCTCATATCCACACGGATAATTCACGTGACAATAGTACAATTCGCGCACAGAAGGAAGGTATACAAGAATGCATGTAAATCATAAATAAACATCGGGGTTCATCTTCTTAGACTGATGAGTGACTAATTACGGTGTATGCTTGTGCAAGTGCTCTATCACATCTCGAGTCAACAAGTAAGATCAGAGACAACGAATGACACATAGGAAACAACACAATAAAACCATAACATGCATGACTCACACAAGGTAGTCACACCACTACATAAATATCATCAATAACAATTCCCTCAGGCCATCACAGATCATCACAAATCATCCCCAACATAGTCCCCCTTGTTTCACCGCGTGCGCAATAATAAAGTAAATCCCCTCTTTGTGTAACGACCTGGCCAGTCGTTTCGAGTATTACAGCTCTGTTTCTCCAGTTATTGCTCAATTTGTTCTTTACAGTTGTTATATGACTTGCCGGGGTAATTGGTTCGGGTTTGGTGAGGTCTTGGAATGAATTGGAACACTTAGTTCCAAAGTCTAAAACTTAAGTTAAAAAAGGTTGGCTGGATGTCGACTTCTGTGTAAACGACCCCGAAATAGAATTTTAATGATTTCAATAGCTCCGTATGGTAATTTTGGACTTAGGAGCGTGTCCGGAAAATTATTTGAAGGTTCATAGTTAAATTAGGCTTGAAATGGCTAAAATAGAAATTTGAGTTTGGAAGTTTGACCGGAGAGTTGACTTTTTGATATCGAGGTCGAAATCCGATTTTGGAAATTTGAATAGGTCTGTTATGTCATTTAAGACTTGTGTGCAAAATTTGAGGTCAATCGGACTTGATATAATAGGTTTTGACATCGAATGTAGAAGTTGAAATTCTTAAGTTCATTAAGCTTGAAATGGGGTATGATTCATGGTTTTATAGTTGTTTGATATGATTTTAAGACTCGACTAAGTTCGTATGATATTTTAGGACTTGTTGGTATATTTGGTTGAGGTACCGGGGGCCTCGGGTGAGTTTCGGATAGTTAATGGATCGAATTCAAACTTAGAAGAAAAATCTGAAAGTCTCTGCCATCTGATGCAATCGCACCTGCAGAAATTGGCTCGCAGGTGCGAGCACGGCAAGCGCAGAAGCGGACGAGGGGATGGTGAGGCAGTGGTCGCAGGTGCAGACGGGTGGTCCGCAGAAGCGGCATCGCACTTGCGAAGGTTCGATCGCAGAAGCTGATATGAGGGGGGCCAGGCGGCTTCGCAGAAGCAGACTTCTTGTCCGCAGAAGCAATGAAGACGCATAAGCGAAGGAATTCTCGCATCTGCGAGACCGCAGATGCGGCTAAAATCTCACAGAAGCGGAAACCCCTAGACAGTACAAAAACAGAGGGGTTCCAAGTTTTTGCCTTTTTTGGGCATTTCAGGCTCGGGCTTGGCGACTTTGAGCGAGGTTTTCATGGGAATTCTTGAGGTAAGTCACTTGTGATCATTTCTACTCCATAATATTGAATTATCATCGAATAATCCGACTAGATTACATGTTTTTGAGGTGTAAATCGGGAATTTGAATTTAGAGATTTGAAAATAAGATTTGAAGATTTGGAGGTCGAGTTGAGGTCAGATTTTGGTAAAATTGGTATGGTTAGACTCGTGGTTGAATAGGCTTTCGGATGTTATAACTTTTGTTGAGTTCCAAGACGTGGGTACCACAAGCAAATTTTGATTAAATTTTGAATTTTGTTAGAAAATTTGTATTTTCATATGGAAATTATTCCTATAATTTGTATTGACTGAATCGAATTAATTATGACTAGATTCGAGCCGATCGGAGTCGGAAAATCGAGGGAAAGGCATTATACTTGACTAATTGAGCGTGATTCGAGGTAAGTGGCTTGTCTAACCCTGTGTGGGAGAAATTTCCCTAGGATTTGATACTGTTATAACATTTGTGATATGTGAGTGCCGTGTACGCGAGGTGACGAGTGCATACACGGGCTAAATTTGAAAATATCGATTCTTGCTGAGTAATCTTTTTTTAAATTCTTTAATTGAATTGCCTTAGTATATGTAGTGATCATGATTAGCCTAGTATCATATGTCTACGTGCCTTAACTCTTACTTCCAATATGTGCAACATGCTTAATTGAATTTCTTGCATTCCTCGATTTGATTTAAATCTTTAACTGTAAGATTTCTTGCTGAAAATTTGTTGTTCCTCCGATTACCTGCTGCATATTTATTTTGGGACTACGAGGCAGTTCCTCGGGAGATCCCCATGTACTACATATTTATTTTGGGACTACGTCCTCGGGAGATCCCCCTGTACTGCATATTTATTTTGGGACTATGAGGCGGTTCCTAGGGAGATCCCCCTGTACTGCATATTTACTTTGGGACTACGAGGCGGTACCTCGGGAGATCTCCTTGCATATTTACTTTTGAGACCACGAGACGGTATCTCGGGAGATCCCCTGTTGAGCATTTACTTTTGGGACTACGAGACGGTATCTCGGGAGCGCCCCCTGTTGTTTACCCTATTTGTTGTGTTGTTCACTTCTCAGTTATTTCATTATATTATTATATCCTCTGTCTCATGTTTTTTTCTATTATTTCCAATAAGGCCTGACCTAACCTCGTCACTACTCTATCGAGGTTAGGCTTGGCACTTTCTGGGTACCGCTATGGTGTACTCATACTATGCTTCTGCATATCTTTATGTGCAGATCCAGGTACTTCTTACCATCCCAGATATCAGTGAGCTACCTGTATGCGGAGACTTCAAGGTACATCTGCCAGCGTCCGCAGACCTTGGAGTCCCCCTCTATCCTTATCATGTTGTTTTCCTTATTTTAGTAGACTCTGATGTATAGAGACATTAGTATTTCTCTTAGAAGCTTGTGACTTGTTTCTACCGGGTTTTGGGAGATTTTTCTTCTTTGACTTGCAGTTTCCATTTATTACAGCTATTGAGGTTTGAGTATCAAACTTTGTTATTCTGCAATTTGTTAGGCTTACCTAGTCTTAGAGACTAGGTGCCATCACGACATCTTACGGAGGGTGAATTGGGGTCGTGACACCTTGACTTGCTATACGCACATAATAATATTCCCACCTTGTCGCGTCACATACGCAAACCTACATATATAGCCCGCCTTGTCACGCCGCATGTGCAAATATCAATAATAATAATAGTACGGATAACTCACATGGGAACACCCCGACAATCCTCTCAACAATACCACGTGTGCCAAAAATATAAAATAATATAATAACTCGCACCACATGTGCACATATACCACCATATTTCCTTAAAAATAATTTCAATACCACATCCACACATAACCCGCGACTCAACAATACTGAGTACAACAACAACAACAACAATAACCCGGGAGTACGGCAAGTAAATCAACAAAACAATTTACAAAAGCACAATGAAATAGAAGAACGAGCTCACAATGAAAGACATAGCAAGTAATAATGGCTTCAAATAAGAATAACTCAACAATAAAATAGATAATGTGTGTCAACGATATCAAATAAGAATAATTCAACAATAAGAGAGATAACACGTAACAATGATTTCAAATAAGAATAACTTAACAATAAGAAAGATAATATGTAATAACGATATCAAATAAGAATAACTTAACAATAAGAAAGATAATATGTAATAACGATATCAAATAAGAATAACTTAACAATAGGATAGATAACATGTAATAATGATTTCAAATAAGAATAACTCGACAATAAGAAAGGCAACATGTAACAACGATTTCAAGTAAGGATAAATCACAATGGAAGAGATAACATGTAATAATAGAGGCAACAACTTCAATTAAAACATATAAGAGTATATTTGGCAACAAAAGGTAGAACATGAACCAATCAACTTCAAATAAGGCATGTAAGGGTAAATTAGCAATGGAGGATATAACATGATAAAACAACTTCATTTTAATGTGCATAAGAAACCTAAGAGTCTAAAACAGTCAAATTTTCACATATAAGCCGTATACACACTCGTCACCTCGTGTACCCGTCTTTCACATAGTTCAAATAGTGCAAACAACCCAATTCCTACGGGATAGTTCCCCCACACAACGTTAGGTAAGATACTTACCTCAAAAGCCCTCAATCAATACTCTAAAATAGTTTTTCCTTCACAATTCACCTCCGCTCGGCTCAAATCTAACTAAAATCGACTTAATAACATCAAATAATTCAAGAGAAATCAATTCCAATAAATAAAGCTATGATCTTTACATAATTTCTCAAAAGTTAACCGTAGGCCCGCTCGGTTAAAACCCGGATCCAAGAGTAGATTCTGACCACCCATAACTCCACGAGTTTATATATGTATTTTATTTCAAAATTCGAGTCCAATTCGACTCTTAAATCCCAATTTTTTTATTTTTCAAAATATAGACAAAGTTTCTCAAAACTCTTCTTTGATTCTCATAATCTTGATGTTAAATCTTATATATAATCATGTAAAATAGTTAAAAATTGATCAAAATCACTTACCCAATGATTGTAGATGAAAATTCCCTCTCCAAATTGCCTCCTACCGAGTCTAAGATTTAAAATACGAAAGAATGAGCTAAAATCCCGAAATTCCAACTCTTAACCCACCTGCAAATGTTGCATTTGCGACCAAAAATTCGCAATTACGGATGTTCGCATTTGCGACCAAAAGTTTGCAATTGCGGATTTTCACAATTGCGACCACACCAAAAGTTCACAAATGCGGTAGTTCGCAATTGCGAAGTACCAGCACCAACAATCCCAAACTTTACCAAAATGATCCGAAATCATCCCGAAACTCATCCGGAACCTCCCAGACACAAACCATATATGTATTTCAATCATAAAACACGCTACGAACCTGCTCGCGCACTCAAAAAATTGGAAAGAGGTCGTCTTGACCCGATATTGACTATGGTCAAACTCCAAATTGCTTAACTTAACTAGTCTCTCAACCAATGATCCAAAACACACCCAAGCCCCTCGGGACCCCGTCAAATCATACCAACAAGTCCCAAAACATAACACGAACCTACTCGAGACCTCAAATCCCGAAACATAACATCAAAATCACGAATCACACCTCAATTCAAGCTTAAAAAACTATGAACTTTCAACTTCTACAACTCGTGCCGAATCATATCAAATCAACCCGGAATGATGTCAAATTTTGCATGCAAGTCCCAAATGACACAACAGAGCTATTTCAACTTCCGGAATTGCAGTCCGAACCTGATATCAATAAAGTTAGCTCCTAGTCAAACCTCTCAACCTTCCAAATCTTCAACTTTCCAACTTTCGCCAAAATGCATCAAATCAACCTATGGACCTCCAAATCCAAATCTCGCTTACGCCCTAAGTCAAAAATTACCATACGAAGCTATTGGAATCATCAAAACACCATTCCGTTGTCACCTATACAAAAGTCAAACTTCAGTCAACTCTTGTCACTTAAGCTTCTAAATCAAGAATCATTATTCCAAATCAACCCTGAATCATCCAAAAATCGAATCCGGCCACACACGCAAGTCATAATACACAATACAATGCTATTCAAGACCTTAAGCCACCGAACGGAACGCTAATTGTCAAAACAACCGGTGGAGTCGTTATAATTTGCAAGTCTAACCCATGAAGTCAAGAATGGAAACAAAAGAGTCATAGATGCATGTGTGGAATCTATATTTGCAAAGGTCACATTCGCATACACGGAACCTACATTTGCAAAGCTAACCCATGAAGCAAAGAGTGAAGCATAAGTGCCATAGTTGCATATATGGGATCTACGTACACAAAGGTCACATTCGCATACATGAATTTCACATTCGCAAAAGTGGAACATGACAAAAGCTACTCATCTTTTCCTATAAATATCAAGTTCTCTTTGTATAAGGATATCAAATCTTTTGCAAGACAAGAACTAGTATTGGTCTTCTTTTCTTGTAGGAAAAATATTTTCTTAGTCTTTTTAATATTTTTAGTCTTCTAAATATCTTTTTTTAGCTTTTCTTACTCCATAATGGTGTAATCTTTTTTCGTTGGGATAGTTGATGAAGCTTGATATATTTTATAATACTATCTCTATTTTTATATATTCTTGGCTTGAAACTTTTTATTTACATTTTGTACTGTGCTAGAATGATGGTTTTTAATTACTCTATTATCACTTCTACATATTTTATCTCTAAGTTATTCTTATATTAATTTTTTAATTCTCACGGAGCAAAATTAATATATAATAATTGATGAATAAAATAGTAGAGTGAGAGTAATTTTTTAGTAAACTATTATTTCAAGTCTGTAATGTTGCTTGCCTCAATTTTAATTCTCACGGTGGAATTGTTGTAGACAAGATTATTGATCCTTAGTAAATATATTCTCATGAAGTTTTTACTTTCTTTTAGCACATTTAAAGCAAGAAAAATATTTCGGTTTAAATGTCACTAGTCTTAAGTTGATTAATTAATATAATTCTCACACAGTGTTATTAATTGGTTATTTCTTAGTGAGCAAAATATAATTGTATTAGAAATAAGAAATTAT